>WAAB01016903.1:0-80748 GCA_013389865.1 Piaya cayana | reverse complement strand
CTGTCCAGGCCAGAGGCTGACAGTTTCTGTAGCAGAATGCTGTGAGAAACTGTGTCAAAGGCTTTGCTGAAGTCCAGGAAGACCACATCCACAGCCTTTCCCTCATCCAGTAGACGAGTCACTGTGTCATAGAAGGCAATCAGGTTGGTTTGGCAGGACCTGCCTTTTGTAAACCCATGTTGGCTGGGCCTGATCACCCGGTTCTCTTGCAAGTGCCTAGGGTTTCAGGGTGCTAGGCTTTCATCTTGCCCCCTCCCTAAAATAAAAGCTAAAATAAAAGTAGGGAAAGCATCAGACAGGTAGGATAAATATCAGCCCTATTTTTTTCTTTTGTAATTAAGCCTGAATCACGCTATTGAAAAATTCATTTGCCATTCATTCAGACGCTACAAACCTGAAATTTTTGTCACAGTGCTGCACTGGGCAAAGTTTCAAATGAACGTCTGTGCAAATTCAAGAGATTAAAAGACCTAAGGCACAGGTGTAAACTTTACAAAATCAAGCGAGGCATAAGTTAGCCTCAAATTTGCTTCCAATTGTTGGACTTAACTAAGGATTCATAGCTTAAAAGAAATCTAGATGTTTCTCAACATACATATTAGATGCCAAGAAACCCCCTCCAATTGCCTAAAAACTGTTAGGTATCAGAATTTCAGCCATCTTTAATGAACAGTTAAATTTCTTGAAACTTCATATCCTGCCTCAGAACTGTTTAAGAGGCTTTAAAGGAAAAACTTTCTTGCATGGATGTACATCAAGACCTGTAGCCCTCAGGATGAGGTTCTGATGTTAATACTGTACTTCCTTTCTTAATCTACCTCCCCCACAGATGGTAGACATGTTTTCCTATCCCTGTGCAATGGGCCTGGTGTATTCTGAAATGCAGTGAGAATATACCCTATTCTGATTTACAGGAAAAAAAAAATCCTGTAGTTCATTGGTATTACCTTTTTATGGGTAAAGCAGCTAACATAAAATAAATGAAACTAATCTTTTGGAGATTTCAGGACAGACAGGGTGATAGGAAATGGAAAATAAACACATCTAATGAGTAAGGAAAAAGAGATTTCCTTTGGCTTTTTTCTTGTGTCAGTGAAGCAAATTTAGCCTGCATTCAAAAATGTACAGCTTGAGCTGCTCCAGGGTAAACATAGGAAAATGTATTAGTTGCTTTCATGTGTGTCTATATATGCACAAAGACAACAAGCAGACTTTTCTAGAAATGGTATTCTTCATCTTATTTCAAAAAATCAATGCAGTCTTGGAATAGGTATATCATTAAAACATAAAACCATTATTTCCATTCTTTTGCCACATCTTAATCATAAATTCACATACTAACACATTTTTTAGTTTCGGCTCAAGACAGAACTAGAAGTCCCCAACAAGATAAATTACTTGCAGCAAAATCAACCACATCCAGGCAGCACTGCAATGATGAAGATTTACTCATATCTGAAGTAGGCTAGTCTACCTCAGTATCTTAATTGCAGAAGTGAGTTTTAGGCAAGTGTTTGTGTAAGTAAGTTAAATTTTAAATTAACATTAAGTTGTCATTGTACAAGTTAGGCATCCATGTCTTTGACATGCAAACTTTGGCTCTAAGGCTATGACAAGGCTGGAATTAGAGATGAGGACAGAAGCAGGTGATGTGGTCAAGGTGAACTGTGAATAGCAGTCAAAACGCTAAGGGTTGTCAAAACCCACACATTTGGATGAGGTGATTGTTTAGTCTTAGAGGCACAATGTTAGTCATATTATTGCACCTCTGACTGCCATTTGTTCATTGCCCAGACAAGAGGATTGGGGTGAGAAGACTGTATAGGACAAAAGCAAAAATGGCCCAAACCCCTGTTTTAGCTTAGACTAATGAAAAACAGTGAGGTTTCTCTTATTGTGTCAAAAACATGAAAATAATTATCACTGTGATAAATGGAAAGGTGGTGTACTAACCTTGCATCATCAGTCACTGAAGAAATGCACAGAAAATCTGTCTGATTAGAAGCAAGGCATTCAGTTTCATTCTCAGGTGAGGAAATGCAACACCTTCCTAACAGAGCAGTAAAGGCATTATCCTGCAATGGACAGGAATCCTAATATATCTTTTTTTTCCATCGATCTGATGCAGGAAGCATAATCTAAGCCACTTTGCTGTTTCTAGTAATATGTTACCAGTCTGCAAATGCCATTCCTGACTGATATCTCATACTTGTGATACATAAAGTACCTGATAAGGATTGTGATAACACTTCAGAACGTGTACTGAAGGCCTGTTCTTCTTACATTTATATTCTTAATCATACTGAAATACACTTGCCCTGCAAATACTTGTACTAAAATCAATGGGTTTTCTGGCAATATGAAAATGTTTTTAGCATGAGTAAAGGTACAAATACAGTATATAATAGTATTCCCTATTTGGAGTACTATCTATTAACTTGCATGCAAAGATGAAACTTGGGAAACCTGTTTGGTACTGAAACAAAAAATTAAGCAACTGTCTACTAGGTCGATGACCCACCAATTGAAGAAAAACCTTGTTAGTAGGATTTAATGGCTCCAGAGAACACTATCCAATCAGTAATCCTCTAATGTTGGAGATATTCAACTGGAAATGCAATTCTATGGCTTCAAAGAGGCAGTTACAGACAATCAAATAAATCCTATAATCACATGCAATAGTACAAAGCAGACCTTAATGGAGATAGAACAGAGAATTTTTGTTAACTTTCTTATATTTCCAGTTCACACTTCACTTGGTTTCCGATGTTATCGCTAACAAATGAAATAGAGCTAAGAGGTCACACAGAGTATCAACCCTCACTATAAGTTAGTACAAGTCAACATTGGCTTATTTTGGGGGAAAAAAGTTTCTTTCTCCTTCTTTCATCATATTTTGCATTCTTCTCCGCTTTCTTTCCCATGGTGACAGTAAAAGAAGAGAATTATTTTGGTTTTGCAGTAAATAGATCTTCAAGGCAACAGCAGGACAATGAGTAGCCACAATTTCAATAAGTTATTTGGGTAGGTCAAAAGAAGGAACTCAATTATATATTCAATGATAATGACAATAATAAGTGATGGAACTGAGAATGTTCTCTCAAAAGAACACAAGTCAGCTATTTTCACTGCTACACATCAAACCCTTCAGGAGGCCATGTCTGAGAGGGGAAATATGGCTCTGAGTCTGTAGATGTCATTGATGTGAAAGGTTTGGGAAAGGAACTGTGAGCCATTTGTCACTACAAAATTGTAAATTTTATTTTGTAATGGTCTGTCTGGACAGCCTTCTGCGTAAGCCAGAGTGCCTTCTGTGTTAGTCAGCTTGAGGTTGACTTTAAGTCTTGCAAGTGTAGTCATGGAATGAGGAGCCCCATAGCCTCCTTTTCACCAGCTCCAGCTAACAAGAAGGCACTGGTTCAAATAAGCACCCTATTGCACATTCAGGGGAGCTCAGAGATAAATTCATGATCAGTTTTTCTAGAAAAGAAATAAGCCTGTAGCTAGTGTGCGAGAACCTTGCAAATATTAGCAGTAAATCTTTTGGAGCTGGGATTGCAGTTGCCTCAAAGTCTTCATGTCCCTCAAGTCTTAAAGACATTCCTGTTACTTCCTTGGATGGGATTAATCTGAGCTAATGGAGAACTTGATGCCTGAGCTAGTCATTTAGAATCAGGTATTCTGAGGTACCATCTTCTCCAAAGCCAGATCCCTAAAACAGGGATTAAAATTAATCACATCCCAAAAGCGCTATTTCCCCTCAATTACTCTAAAATAAACTCAGACAAGATCTCTGCTCTACTAGCCTGTTTTAAGATACCTCTGCCATGTGGCTATGCTGTCTGCAGGGTAATCATTTTGGTATACCAGAAATAAGGGGACAGTACACAAAAACAGTGCTAGGAACTTTGCAAAATATTAATTAGTAGGTTAAAAATCGTCATGGGGATGTCCTCCTCTCCACCAAAGTGTTCAGTGTGTTGCTGTATCTGAGCTTTGGTGAACTCAGGGTTCTTCCTATTACTCTAGTAACCACCATCACACTCCTCAGACTTAGTCCAGAAGCCCACTGTCACTGTTGAATCAGAACTGCATGCAGATACTTTGTGATACCTCCATGGAATCCTGCAACATGTCTTCTCTAACCAGCCCTCCTGGCTAGATCTTCTGTGTCTTTCTTTCCCCCGGCAAAGGGAGTTCTTTGTGGGGAGAAATGTTTTTTGAAAACAAGATAGTGTTTCTGAATAATTTGTTGATTTTGATCAGTTAAAAAATAACAATGTAAAAAACATCAGAGAATTCACAGTTCAAGCTTCACTGTCTAAAATTGACAATGGACTCAAAGTTGCTATCTCAAATGGGATATTTAGCCTTACATGGGAACTGAGACTTAAGTAGGAAGAGCTTATTGAAACACAAACTTTCAATAAGTAATAAATATATGGAATCAAAGTTTGAGATACATTTGTGTATATTAAGTACTTGAATACCGTGAGTGTGTGTGTATTTATATAATAATTAGCATTAATATTTGAGTGTATTACAATTAAATAAGAGCTATAAACCCATAAATACCACAATTTTGGCAAAAAATATATAGACCTACTTTACTATAAAGAGACGGATTCTCATTTAAGTGCTTCAAACCACTGTAAGAAGCATCAGACTAGATTTGACTTTGGAATCCTACAAGTTTTTCGTAAGATTTAGTACTATGTGCCTTCCCGGTTGTTAACATTTAATCCAAGAGAAATTTGGATAAACATGTCTTCATTTGTGTAACAATTTAGGGCTCTGAAGTCACACTTACTTTGAGAAATTTATTAAAATTATTACAACTTAAAAAGAAATAATCCTAGAGGTATAAAAAGGATTAAATCCCAATTGACTTTTGTTCTACATACACAGAATTTCTGATTCTTTGATTGCATCTCTAGCAGGAACACCATTCATAATTGTAAAGGATCTGAAATGCAGTAGTGAAAGTGATGCCTGGTACCTGCAGGAACAGCCAGCACTTTTCTCCAGTCTCTGAGTCTTCTGACCTTTACTCAAAATTAATACTTTTCTTTGGTTTCAGTTTTACCATAATCTTACATGTTCCCAAACTCACTCGAGTTGTATTTGATAGAATTGTGTTTTACCAAATTGTTTGTAAAATGTGCATTGCTGACCTATGCAAACTTAGTTAAAATGAAAAGCATCATATGTACTGCCTAACTGATTGATTATTAATTATCAATGCAACTTATATTGTTTAATCAGAAAGTTCAGTTGCTTCAGTCTGTGGAGAAAAAAGAGGTGGTTCTGAGTAATATATTTATTTTTTTTTAATGACAATAATTCATCTGTCAGGCTCAGTAACAAATTTAGTGAAAGGTGATAACATACAATTCTGCATCTACTCCTTAGAAATAGTTAAAATATATCAGATATTTTGCACTGTTTACAAGGTAAACAGAAATGGTTACAAATACTACTAGCTATGGAATTCAATAAACCCTTAATAATATAAATAAGAAAATGTTTCCAACATTTTTTTATATGAATAAGTACAGTGCTTTCTTTAATGAATACATTGACTAAAGTCTTTTTTTAAAGGCCCAAATACAGATTTAGGAGACAGGCATGTTACCTATTGCTTAAAATAAAAACATAGAAAACTACATGATATGAAAATTTCTTGTTGTCAAAGAATATAATTTAACAAAAAGCCTATCTTAAAGTTCTGTTCTGAACAGAAGAATCCTGTCTCCCCTCCAAAGTTTAAAGAAAGGAACAGGATCCTTTATAAATCTGGCTACATAACGAAACAGAAGCTTTTCCAGTTAAACATGATTGAGAAGGGATTCTGAGAAGGACAGATACTTGCAAGTTTAAGCTTGTTTTTGAGTAGCTGGTCTGTGAGCCAAAGTCATAACAAGGATCTTTCTGATGCTGCTGGGTCTTTTCTTTATACTGAACATTCAAAGTTGTAAGTTCTATTGCAAGTTAAAGAAATACATGACTAATTATTTAGGCTCCCTTGCTGTCTTTTGGAGGGCATTTTGCAGAGAAAACAACATGCTTTTTAAAGTCTCAGATACATAAAAGTAAATGTGGAATAATACTTCTACTTACAAGCCAACAAGCACACAAATTCTTCACTAGATCTTACTCAAATGAGATTCATTAAAACTTTGATGAAAAAACGGGAATTCTTTTCATTATTCTTTCCTGCTCCAAAGTTATCCTGACCCACAAAATTGCCAAATATTATCAGATTAGAAAATCAGTTTTGCCCATTACTAGTCTCATGACATTAGGTCTTTCAGTTGCTAGAATTGTGTTTACCTGAGAATCTCATATGTCATTTCAAAACAATGTTTCTTGTTCTGGCCCTCACTGTTTCAGTGAAAAGCTAGAAAATATGAACTCAAGGAACTCAAAAGGCAGAACAGGGGGGAAAAAAGGACAAATAAATAAAATAAAAGTATCTTTGTAGTTATAATGATATCATGAATTTTACATCAATATCTTGATTTTCTTAGTCCAGATTCATGAGTTTTTCATGTTGCATCAGAAGGAAAATTAGGAGTAAGACATCCATACAGCTGTCTCCTTTACAGCTGTGCAACCTGTGTTTGCTCCTTCACCCTTCTCAACAGGAACTCAGGTTAGGCTATTTAGTGCTGCTGTGGAACGGCCAGCAAGTGTCACTACAGACTGAAGCAAAGTTTATGACTCTCCTTTGTAACTAAATATGAAAATGTTTGAGGCAGATAGGAGCACTGAAAGCTGGTGGCATGGGTAACAAAATGGCTCTGCAGGTTGACTGCATGTTGTATTACAAACAGATCACAGAGTGGACCAAAGCATACCATGTTCTTTCCACAAAACCAAGAAACATAGGACCTTACATAAGCTGGGTTATGACCCTAACTAATAATACTTTAGTAAATCTAATAATACTCTAGTAAATCTAATCTCTAAATGTGCTTATAATAATGGGAAAAAAGTCAGCCAAACATAGTCAGCAAGATTTAAACTTTGAATATAAACAAGAAACAAAGGTTAAAACAAGGAAGTACCCTGTTTTCAACACATGTGGAAATGGAATATACTAAGAAGGAGGCTAGAGTAAGGAAAAGCTGCCTTGTGGCCAGTACAAAAGAGTAAATATAGCTGGATACTACTCTACCACAACCATTGACTTTCCAGGTGAAAACCTGGAAAAGTCACTTAATTTCCTTGTATTTTATTTCCCTAATTTCTTAAAATGGACTAACAATAATTATCTTAAAGGTTTAGTGGGGTTTAGTTTAGTAATGTTTGTACAGCGTGTACAAGTCCTTGCTTGGATAGTATTATAGAAATGCTAACTATTACTACTGCACAGCAATATCCCAGAAGAAAAGTAATTTAGTAGTACATTCTTTAATGAAAAGAATACTCAAATTAATACAGAATGATTTTTTATAAAAGAAAATATAGAACTCAAAATAATTTCCTACTAGCGAATTTAAGAAACCTCTCCTCCCACTATGTTGTTCTTGTCACGAGTCTGAACAGCATGTGAACAATACATTCAATTCATCCTCCAATTGCAACATGAAAGGAAAACACCTGTAAAATGAAATAACTTTTTCCTAAGGCATAAGTGTAATTTAAAACATAACACTATGGAATTAAAATCAACAGCATTGTTTGGTTTATTTTATTTAAAAAAAAAATCTGTGTACAGTGGCTATGAATATAATTGGGATGGTAAAATATAATAAATTTCCATTAAGAAACAATGATTCACTTACCACAGCGAAAGCAGTAATAAGGTTAAATTCTTGAGTTAAGTGGAAAGGTAGTCAAACTAAAGCCCAGCAGGTTTCCTACTAGAGGCACAGCTAATGTTTTTGAAATTGTTCTGAATGTTCTTTCTCAAATATATGTATTACACATTGCAGTATTGTTAATTATATCCATTTTCTCTTTTATACACTTCCCCAGGAGATTAGTGAAGAATGGAAAACTTACTTATAGGGGAGTTCAAATTTAATGGTTTAATATATATCACAGAGTGATGTGCTCTCAGCATATTTGATAGGTAATTATTTTTTATATTCTAATGGCTACCATTTTGAAAATAATTAGTGTATTATTTATGTAGTTAATAGACAATCAACTGAGTAATTAAATACTCTGGTTACCTCATGGTGGTCGATACTATCCTGTTTAACGTCTCTAGAGCTCTGTCATATATATTATATTAAAATCTCTCTCTATAAATATACTAAAATAATTAATTTGAGAGATTTATGCACATTCAAAATATGCAAGTAACACTACTAAATATAGTATTTCTGCACACACTTATATATAAAAGTCTTAGCCATACATATCTAAATGTATACTTAAACCCAAGTTTGTCTGAAATTAGATTTTCAAATCCATAGTCATGTGCTGAAATAAATGCCATAATTTTCCATAGAAATAAGAACATCCAGCATTTCCTATGAAAAACACGGGTCTATCGCTATGAAGTTCTGCAGGTCTATCAACAGTCCCTCATAATCACTTGCTTTGAAGTTTGCTGATAGAAGAAACAGAACTAGCATGATTTTTTTCCCCATTAGCAGAAGGACAAAAATAATTTAAAAAAACCCAAGCAGCACGGATGGAATAGAAAACCTTAAAATTGCATTCAAAGGGACATGCTCAGGAACCTGAAAAAAACCCCACCAACCCTATCTACATTGTTACAAACTTCTCGCTAATCCTCCTGATTGGAAAAGGACAAGTTAAAGAATGACTGATTGGGAAGCCTGTCATTGTTCTGCTCTCATTTTCTTGGATGCTTGTATGAAAAAATATTTGTTTAGAAGTGTTTGCAACATGCCCCTTGAGGTGAGTATTTGATAAATTGTCCATTACCTGAAGAGTGCTGTTGCCCTAGACACCCTGATGTACTAGGAGAAAGTAAAAACCTCTTTTCCTCTAAAGCTCAACAATTACTTGTGATTCCTTTCTTATTTTTTGGTCAAAGATCACTTGCAGAGTAAAGTGACCTGTAATGATGACTCAGGTGAGGGTTTATTTAGAAGTGATAGCTATGAACAGAAGAAAATCACATGGTTCTACCAGGTCTGTCTGCTAACTTAATAGCCCTCTTTCCTAAATGGTCCCACTACTTTTGGGGAATGGAACAAAACATACAGTCTCCATTAAGTCAATTGCAAAGTTGAATGCTGATTTTCAGCTTATTCATCTGTATATAGCATTGTGACTACAAATTTTTCCCCTACTTTCCATAAATCTTCAGATTTAGGCTTAAAGTGTGGCCTAGATTAATGTAGATCTCACAGTGCTTCTCCACATATCTATTCACCACAAACTTGATTGTTTTCTCATGTATGCTAAATTTCTCTCTCTTGTAAATATGACCTAAAATAGGCTATTCTTGACTCATATGTGCAGAGAAATAGGCTATCATGGCAATGGGCTATGGGCATACAACATATTAATTAAATTAAGTGATGTAGGGAGTGAAATTCAGAGTGAAGCTTTCCATAACAAAACTCAGCTTTATAGTGAAGTAGAATGAAACAATAGTATTGCTTTTCCAAGTGCAGTGTGATTAGCCCTCTAAAGCTCTCTTCTGCAAAAAGCCTATGGAATAAGAATTATTGTGAAGCTTCAATAAAATCAACATGAACATATAGTGCACAAAGAAGGTGAAAATATGAATATATGATTACATATGTACATTCATTGCATTATCTTATGTATAAATATTTTATCCTACCATAAAGAGGAGTCTCTCTATGAAAACCATGATTGTTTTTTTATTACCTTAAAATATTGCAGTTGTTTCTCAGTATTCATTGTTCCTTCATTTTCTTGTCTCAGACAGGAATTGAAGATGAAAAGCTCTGTATCTCTCAGCCACCCTTTCAGTTCTTTGATCCTGACCTCCAGCTGCCTTACCAGGCTGCCGCTTTCAGGCGAGAGCAGGTCACGTGGACCTAACCCACTGTGCCCTAACATTGTGTCTTGGATCTTCTCTCCTAGGGTTTTCTAATGCATCAGATAAAGAAAACATAGATTAGTCTTATGTACCAAAATGCATACAGGTTAATGTACAACAAGAAGCACCTGTTAAATGACTAGGGTTTTAAAAAAATAATTACTACTAATATCCATCAATTTCATTCTTAGTTTCCTTGTTTCAATCAATTTCATTTTTTGTATCCTTGTTTTGCACTTACACTGTTCTCTCTGGGTCACTGACACTGCCAGAAGCATGATAAATCAATGTTTATTAGGAACAACTATGAAGAGAGGTGACAAAATTGTATGTAACTTTTTTAAAGTAGGTACTCTACAGAATCTGTGTCTTTAGATCACAAGACTCACTGGTTTCTAGGTGGCAACACAAATATGACTGAGTTCAACAAACTCTAACCTAAGGTACGGTCTAAGTTTTGGGGAATACGCTGAAATAATGAAACATTTCTGAGGTATGAACTGTCAGATCACTATTTCCAAATTTGAACACCTGGAGTTGTATACAGGAGAAGTTAGGTCACAAAGCAGTTCATGTGCTTTTAAAAGCGAAGAAACTTGTTCAGATGCCAATAAGCTAGAAACTGCAAAGTCTCAATGTTCCTGAACATCAGGCCAATTATTTAGGCAACTAAATTCAGATTTAAGTTCTCCATGTTAAGCATCCACTTTAAAAATAATGGACCAAAATAAACATTCACCTCTGATTGCTAATAAAACTAATTTACCACAGCCTTTCAAAGTAACATTTCTAACAAAAGAACTACTGAATAATATTTTGGTAGTGCATGCCTTGAACATAATGAATATTGTGAAGAGGGACAGAAAGTTACCTTCTTTTTCAGTGTTTTTAAAGGCAATCCTTTAATGTTGCAAGGGAGATACATTGTTGCCTGCTGCTTTTATGGCAAGCAGTATTTTATCTGACCTATAAGAGGCTGTCAGGCTGACACTTATTATAAGCACTAGATCTGTGTTACTGATTGTAGAATATTGGATATACACTGACAATCGCATCCAATAACCTTTTAAGCTGATAATTAGTAGTGGTTAATTGTAACATGAAGATAAAGTTTTAGGTGACCCAGTATGCCTCTGTTGAAAATACATACTTTAGCAAGTTACTGGAATATAATTTATAACAATGAAGTTAGCTTCAAAAAATAAGCTTTAAAACACACATAAAATTAGATCAACAGACATTAATCTACTGTGTGGCATTCTGTAAATAATATCTTTAGGACATAATAACTGAAAAACATGCTTTCTTGGCAACACCCTTCTATTTGCATGGTGCAGATATTGATAATTTGAAGACCCTCAGTGGAATCCAGCACTAGCTATTGTTTTTATGCTGTAACAAAAGTAGCAGCAGGAGGTGAAATCAATGCCCTTGGAGGGTAGGGTCACAAAAAAGAATTTATTGCCACTTTTTTGTTCTGGAACAGTTTGCAATCATAAATTCTTCATAAACAGAATACTTCAGAGAATGGTCCGTCTTCATAAATATACGACAGAGGACATCAATTTCATTTAATTCACAATTTGTGTCAGCACAGCAGATGCCAATGCCTGCCTTGATAGGGTTGTTTAATATGCAATTGAGACAGAGTAATATTCAGCACAGGGGACAAAATTTCACAGATTAAACTGTACGCACCACTGACATTTCATTCTAATGTATTTCCATTCCACACTGTTCACCTTAGATGAAAGTAATATTAAAAACCATATCCCTCTATTTTACCATTGTTAGAAGTTAAAATCCTTGTCTTTAATTTTTTTCATGCCAATTAAAACCTAATCATGCCAATTAAAACAGTATGCCTAGTGCTGTTAGTTTCTGTGGAGTTTTTTATTAAATTAAACAAAACTCTATCAAACTCTGCTTATTATTCATGAAATTGCATTTAGCAGGAAAAGTGTAATAGTTATAATTTATATTTCTATAAATGTTGAAAATAATGGTAGAGATTTATTTTGATTTTAAGTTACTCAGAAGTGGAGAGCTTCAGATTTTTTTTAAGAAAGATTTTTCTGGAGTTTTAGAATTAGGATCAGTTAATTACTTATCTCATAGTTTTATATCCTACCAGTTAGAAACAGTGCCACTGAATTAACATGATTAAATACATCAAAAAGTCATAAATGTAAGGCTTACAACTGAAATTATTTTAAAAATACAAGTTATCTGATCAGATATAAAAGAGTAGATTAATAATTCCATTTTATTAGTAAATTTATTAATGTGCAAATACTTCTAAAATTCTTGTGGTGATACTGCAGATTAAAATTAAAAAATAATAAGCTCACTAGTCATAAGACAACTTTAAACATATTTTTGACAGTTTGCATGTTTAGGGAATCAATCATTTAGAAGCAATTGTGCTGAATTAAAAAAGCCCCACCCTCTGTAAAATGGCTATTACATTACGAAATAAGCTAAAGTGACACGATTCAGTTTTTAAAATCCTGTTGGCTGGCTGCATGTATATCTTACTCATAATATACTGGAAATATTTTTTTAAGCTAAGATAATCACATGCAAAATTATGCAATGTAACTGTATTGCTAATATCACACATCTATAATTAATCATTTAAAGTAATTTATAAATTTGTCCGGCCCTGGATTTGCAGTGAAGGCAATTAAGGAGAGAAGTGGGTGGAGAAATATATAGTTTGACCTCTCTCTCTCTCAGTTGTTGTACAACAAGAGGACAATAATGTCTCCTGCACGGTGCCATCACTGGTCTCTGGGTAACAGAATCACTATATTGCTTTTTTTTGCCAGATTCTTGTATTTTACTCTTTGGCTAAGACCCAGCCTATCATAGCGTGAAATTAATTACATGAAACTTTTTTGGCTTTTGTTAGAAGTGAGCTGAACACAGAAGCATGAAACATATCCTGGCCGTATTCTTAGCTTCAGGTATTTAGATTTGTACTGAATCTGCATATTTGCTTTTGAGCCATCGGTGTGACCTGAAATATGCAGTGACAACCCCACTTTTCATCTTAAGGGTATAGTAAATAGTTAAACAGTAGATGTCTCTAACATGTACCTTCAGAATAAATTCTATTAACATTCACTCAAGCATGACAGTCAGTGTATATCAGATATACTGCATTATAGTTGACTTGGTGCATACCCATAATACATGGCATATTTTACTTACATTTTTTATGTATTAAAGAACTAAAATTATTAAAGTCAGACAGGAGACAAGCATGGAATAAAAAAATCAACAGAAGAGGAAAATACCATCAAGTTTTTATAACAGCATGAGTAATTTGAAATGTACGTGGTGAATTGAAAGAGAGAGATATTTGTACCTCAAATTAGAAATCAGACAGACAGCGTACTTCAACACACAAAAATGTATACATAACCCACAAACAGTAATAAAAATGCAAATACCCCAAGCAGTTCCCATTTTTCATTAATTGAATCCACTTTTTCAAGGAGATCATCTGGTAGTAAAACACCACTTTTCTTCAGAGCTTCAACCTTACTAAGCAGTTCCATCTTTTTTGGGTGCCTGATTGACATTTCTACATTGTATCTCTAAAATGAAAAGAAATGGATAATATTAGCTACAGTGAAGAGTTTTCTCTATAAAAAGTTATTCTTTAATTCTGTGTGTGCACTTATGATCATGTTCACTGTGGCATTTTTTTGATTTTATTTTTTTAAAGCACACAACCTTCTCATGACATACCATAAGATATTGAGGTACCAAACACATTTCATTCTGGGTGACAAATCTATGCAGGCAGTTAGCAATTGATTACATATAATAGTATTCATTCACTCACAATATTCACTTGTACAGTAATATTCACTAACTCTCTTATGTCTGAAGTTTGATCTGCCTTTGTCTCATTCGAGTCAATGGCTTCTTATTTTTCAAATAAGTTTGTTCAGCACATAATGCAAGGCTCTCCATTGGGGAAAAATAAAAAAAAACCACACAAGGACATAATTTCATAACTGTGTTTCCTGTACAGTTTATTTCTTCTCTCTCTTTCTCCCTCTCTCTCCCCCTCTTTCATTGTGGATTCTGTCTCATATATAGGTCTGAAGCACTATGACGTGAATATGTTAGACACAACTCCCTTATAACGCTATACCAGTAACTTGATTTTTACTGCATCAACCAACAGGAACAGGGAAATGGCACACACAAATGAGAACAGTCATAATGTTCATACAATTCAGGTTTTTTCTTCAATTTGAAACTACCTCTTATTTCCTGCATTGTTATTTATTATTAAAAAAATGACAGAGAAAACAGGAATAGAAACAGGAGCATCATTCAAAATTACTTGAATATGACTTTTAAAATATTTTACCTTTATGTTGCTTATATATGCTATAAAAATTTATTCTAATCTAGAGACACGTGGGCAAATAAATCTCTTTAAAACCTGTATTATCTAAAAATCTGAATTAATTATTAAATATAATAGTTACTATAGTGACTAATTATGTTTTAGTAGCTGGTAAATGAAAAAATAAAATTTAACACACAGGCATCCACTCATATATTTATACACTCTACATACAGTTAAGTTAATTCCCTCTCTCTCATGTATAAAACACCCACAGAAATAGAACTTCTGATACAGCCAATAATGTACCTTTTACTGAAAGAGAATTCAGCAGGTACTCTTTCAAAGGTATTTACAAGATATGCATAAATTATGCATAGCTATTAGCAAATTGCATCCTAAATATTAAGCTTTCTTTGCTCTATATTCAGTCAAGAAATCTGCGATAGCAGTTCATACTGAAAATGTTAATAAATGGGTTAAGTATAAAAAAAAAATAAAACAAGGAATGCTTAAAACATGGTGTCTTTGCCAGATCCAAGAACATGCTCTGTAGGAAAACAAAGCAAAAATACAATTGGAGATAGCTTAAAGAAAATAATAAAGGTGTGAAATCACTGTTTCAGCTAACAGATCCTCAGCATTTCCATGCATATGTTTGCATATTGTTGCTTTCATATTTTAATCTCTCATTTACACAACACATGCACATCATTTGTATTATGTAAACTTCAGCAAATATTAGTCATTTGTGGATCATAGAGCAAATGTTTTAAATGAGGTGATTTAAACCATTTCTCATTATTAATGAACACTGATCAGGTGCCTGCGTATCCAAAATTACATGAATATGCATAGTAAAACCCAAGGAATTGTTGATAAAGAACTTGCCTTTTGATACTTGAACTGTGGCTCAGGTTTTATAAATGTACAGCAGCAGGTATCAACCAGGTCTGGTACTAGGGGACTGGATCCGCCAAGAGGCAACATCATTTTATTGGACTAAGATATTCAACAAGTAAACTTCTTGGTCCCGTATTATTGCCTATTCAGCTAGAATGGTTACTGGAGGAGATTATAATCTTCTTTATGTAATCTGATTTCTATTTAAAGATGATATAGCTGAAAAGGATTTGCATAATTATTTCCATAAGTACATGTAATATCAAGGGGAATCCAGAGTCCAATTTGCTAGGCGCTGAAATCCAGTTTGTGCTACTCCCTTCCTTTTGTCAAGTGAATTAATAGACTGAGGGAGTCCTCTAGCTGTGTGACACTGGTGCAGGCGCAGCTAGTTAATGCTCATCACCTGTTCCCGGCTGGCAGTTGCTGCTGCCTGGACTGGGGCGGGGTATGTTCCTGGACAGATCAGAACTGATGAAGAAATAAAATACATTGCATGTTTCATAACTACATTGCTCTTGTTAACAAAGAAGACGTTTCATTTAATTTTAGAGTAGATAAAACAATTCAGTGCAGCATAATCCAAATAGTGTGACAGATGTTATAAAACACTATTACATTAAAAAATAAATAAGCTAGATTTTATGTACATGCTCTGTCTTTGTCACCGTGTAACCTACTGTATAAACAAGCATGATGAAAGAGCTGATTGATAGAAAATGCATTATACTGTAACTGTAAAAGATGAAAGAATTCAGTTCATTATTAGATGCATTGGTATGTGATTGAGAGTCAGTATTGTTTCCCTCTTGGATATTTAACATGCAGTCTGTATTTAAAGGAAAAGCTTAATGTACAGGAGGTACACTTTGAGAACTGATAGCATGAGATGCTATTGCTAATGCTATTTTTTAATCCATTAAACACCTACACTCTAAGCAATTGCATGGAAAAATTAGCTACCAGCTCTATCAGTGCTGCACTACCATACTCTGGTAGGACTACTTAATCCTGTGGTGAGAAGATAATTTAATCTTCAGATTCATTCTTTCCTCAGCTTTAAGCTAGCAAAGGCTGCTCCATTGTGACAGTCTGTGGATGCTATGATATAGATTACTGCTTAACAACCAAAAATGAGATTAAGAAATTGAAAGTAAAAGGTTTCTTGTAACAATCACAATGATGAAAAAAATAGTAATATTTAATTTCCTACATCACCTGTCATACTAAAAAAATCGGCAAAACCCCCAAAACAACAACATACTGGGAAAACTGTGAAATATTTACAGCATGATTAGCTGTGTGCATGCCTGGCTGGTTTTGTGTTCCCAAACCCACTCAAAAGAAATCCAAAACATTGTTATGTAAGTGAAATAATTTTGCTTTTTTATTCCTTCTTACTCAATACAATCAATAGTTCCCAAAGGACAAATAGCAGAATTTAAAAAAGGGCAGCAGTGTTCATTTGTGAATAAGTTTGGCAAAAATATTTAAACCCTCAGAAGTTGAATTCCAAACAAAGCATGTTAAAATCTTACTTTCCCTGATAAAAATATTCTAAGAAAATCCAGGCAGTCTTGATTAAGACATACTTTTTGACACTTTATACTAAATTATGCCTCTTTTTTCTTTTTTTTTTCTCTCTTTAAAAAATTATATAAAACATTTTTTGTGTGAAAAATCACACCCGAAAATTCTGCCCAAATGGAGGCTGGAACAATGCCTTGTAACAGTGTTAATTGTCACCATGGAAACCAGAAGAATAAGCCATTTTGAAACTGGTATAGAAGGCACACATTGAGCAACTCAAGCATTTTTCAGCCTCCCTCAGTGTTAAGGAACAAGATGCCTAGTCACTGAGAGGTCAGAGAAAGAAATCATCATGAAAGGTTCGTAGATATGTACTGTCTGGTAAACAATAAAAAAATCTGTACACAGTTAACAACTCAGTAAGACTGCGCACTGCATCTTTGAGAAAGAGAAACACCACAAAAAGATGATCAGAACTGGGGGTGCAGATTCCAACCCTTGAGCAAAACTTTAGGGCAATATTATGCGAACCTTGCCCCTAAAGCTCCCTGGGAATTCTGTTGTTGTAATAAAACTTCAGAAGAGGAAAGAAGAAAAAAAAAAAGCCTGCATGATGGAATTCAAAATAATGCTCTAAAAGCACACAGAGAGATTAAGACATCCATTGTAAGACTTTTGTATGGTGCTTCTGTTGGTTATAGTGAAAAGAGACTAGACATACTGAACACACAGTGGAACTACGGCTACAAAGTACAGAAGAATTAAGCCAGTGAACTTTCTCCATTATTGGAATAAGGGTGTGCTATTTGTCAATGTTCTGCATTCCATCATTCATATACGAACAGTCTCTTCAGTCAAATGGTGCTGTATGATATGCAACTGAGATCAGAATTGAGTGACCTGCAATGTTAGTTTTACCTGGATTGGATCTCTAAATTTTAAAAGTTTCCCTTTTGGGGTGTTTTGACTGCTTCAGACACAAATACATACACATGTATGTTCAGTGTCTGTATCTGTACACAGAATCAGTATTGGCACACATCTGCAAAATATACTGCATGCTTAAAATTGAATAAAGAATGTTCTGCAAGCAAATTCACAACATATGTAATACAAATACATATAAACCTACAGCAATGCACATAGAGCAATATTTGTCCATCCTCTCTTCACAAACATTCCCGCTTTGCTTTCTGGATAATGTTTGCACTCTTCATGCTAGGCTTCATGGTGGCCCCTTAGGAAGCCCATGCCTAATGCCATTCAGTAGTGAACAAAGACTCTTTTTATTCCAAAGTCCAGGGTCCAAAGCTCAGCTGTATACAAGCAAAGTGAAGGAATCTGCTAGAGGCCAGCCTACACTTCACAATAGCTCTTAATGCTTCTACCTTTATGGTATCAGTGTGAAACATTTTAGAAACCGTCCAGAAGCTTGGTTATATTTCTTATGCTGTCAATAGCACTAGAACCTCTGGACAACATTCAAGATCTGGGCTGAGCAATCTGTCTAGATAAATAGAAGTTGCTGTTTCTTGCAAACTTCGTGTATTTCACTATTAGCAATTTATGGCAAATAATTGCACAGGGAAATTATAAAGACTCCTACAATTGTCCTTGTAAATTAATAATAGGCTTTCTTGATTGGGATAAATTTGCTGCTGAGCCTTTGGAAAAATTAAAAAGTGCAATGTCATTTAAAATTGCCAGAACTCACACAGCAAATTACATCTGAGGTTAAGAATCAGCTTTTCCTCTTCTAGTTTATTCCATTTGCATGATCTGGAAATCATATTACATTGGCTATGTATTGTTAATTGGACATAGATTGCATTATCTTTAATATAAATCAAACTACAAATATTAAAATGAATTGCAAATTCTCTAATAGAAGAGAATAAAACAATCTTTTTTAAGTATCTCCCATTAATAATTTAATTCCAATTATATCACTCAGAAAACTCAAGAAGGAGAGGTCTAACTGATTTCCATTTGCTTTTTTCCCCTATAAATAAGCACAATAGTGCAATATGTGTTTGTGTGAGTGCATGTGCCTATGGGTGCATGCCTGCAAAATGAAACAAATCTTAGCACTTTTGCCTTAAACCCCCACAGACGCCTTGCTTTTTGTTTCAGAAAGCAGCAAGTGTGGATTACACTTCTGTGATACATTCCTTTCTGTGGCAGCCAGGGAAATAAACACATTGAAAGAAATACTAAGTAACTTCATGAACTAAATTTTGCCCACATTAAAAAATTTTCCAGACTGTACCTTGTTCTGCCTTTTTTTAAAGAAGGTGATCCCAAGCCTTTAAATTTTAGTATAAATGTAATATCTTTTTGAAGACTTTGTATGCCCTTTAATGAATTTATATTAAATATTTAATACTGTTTAGGGCATATCCACTACTACCAAAAACAGTTATATTCCCAGCAGTCCCACTGTTTCAGGCAGAGGGCTTGATTGATCCTCCTAGCCTGAATTGAGTAGAATGAAAAGAAGCAGTTGGAAAATAGCTGCAATCATTTAATGCAGATGACCTCTGACAGGCTCACAGCTCTTCTATCTGAACAGAAATTTGCATGGGGTCTCTGTGCAGAGGAACAATGTAACCTAAATGGTAGACAATCTTTATTCTAATGAAGTGGGTGTCAAGGTCAATGTAAAACTGCAATGATAAATGGTGCACCACTAGGCAAGAGAAGTTGCATAGGCATTGTAGTGCTTTCACATTAATTGAAAGCTGAAATGCACTGAGTGAAAGCACAAGACTCTCTTTTCACCATAATGTGTTAATGCTCAAATGTTTAAATGTTTTATTCAAGCCCCTAGCCTGTTGGCACAAATCTTATTGCAAACAAAAATACAATAGTTGGCCAATAACCAGAAAAATAGAACTTTTTATTAGCTTGCCTTATTTCTTGAATCCCTAACAACTTCCACAAGCTACTCAGAGTACCAGAAGAATAACAAGTCTCCAGACACCTAATGTAATTCCCATGATCCTTTTTCTATTTAGGATATCTGTCTTTAATTAGTTCCAAACAAGCAAGTCTTTAAACAACTCTTCATTAGATACCATTCCCAATGAACTAAGTGAGAGAAGTCATGCTTCAATATTATTATTTCCTAGATTCCAAGTTTTCTTTTAGTATATAGTTAACATCTCCAGGTGCCTTTTGTTCTCAGTAAGAATTAGACCAGTAAAACTGGGTTTTGTAATGCAAAGAGTTGTGTGCCTAGAGTGGGGACTAAACTACAATCTGTTATTGTGGCTTTGTCAAAATTGCAATGCAACTATAATTATAGTACTTCATCAGTTAATCGAGCAATTTGTAGAAGGCAGTACATTTTGTCTTATAAAAATGAGGAGGACAGTAAGTTGCTTTTTAAAATCCTGAGCTGCTTAAGCTTGTTAAGGGTATATTGTTTGCTAATACACTCATTAGCAGCCAAGCATTTTAACTTCATCAATTAAACAGGAAATGGTGTTGCACCATTAGTTTCACAAAATCCTAAAGCACAGATAGCAGTCTGAAGCTAAGAATTTTAGAAAGTTTATTTTTATCTGTGAGTTGCATTATACACTTCAAGATGACTTTTGTGCAGTGACAAATACACAGGGGTGTGTGTCTGTGCATGAATGTAGGTGGTGAAAACCCCACATATATTTGTGAAGCTAATTATATATATACACATATACACCCACTTAAAATTTCCCAAGTCCCATAAGGATTGCTGCTAAAGCACAGCGTCATTTCTTGACACCGATGAACATTTACTTATCTGAGTAATCCCAAGGATGACAGAAGTTTATTCTTGTGAAAAACTAACAGATCTCCTGGATAACTAACAGGTTCACAATATGGACTATAAATTCTGAATATATATCAGCCTTTATAGTTTTGGGCTCTTCTGTGTGAATAGATGTTAACAATACAATTACAGTTATTCAACAAGGAGCTATACCTTGTTACTAATTAAGAGGACCTGCAATACCTCAGTTTCTGGGAGGCTCTGAGTGGCATGTACTGCATAACGCCATTTCTATTTTACAACTCGGCTGTGCAAGGGAATTTTCCATATGGAAATCAGTCTTCAGGATATTGCAATTCAGAGAATAAACTCCAGTGGAAAAAAAAAAACCTATAGTGTAAAGGGCCCCCCCCGCGTTACTGATGAAACTGTTTAAAAAACTGTACAGCTTCATCTGTGTGTGATTTGTCAGGTCTGAAGCTTTGACGTGCCCAAGGGGCAGACCCCAGCGGGGAGTAGGCTGCAGAGCTAAATAGCTGTGAAAGAAGTCTTAATGTAGGATGGAATTCAAACTAACCTTGACATGACCTCAGGAAAAATATGCAAAAAGTAAAATGAATGCACTCTGCAAGATACATCCTAATTTTGTGGCTGAGCTGGTTAGTTTTACAAACATAACTGGGACTTTAAAAGCAAAATAAAATGTGAAGGAAAAAGGGAAACTTTGGAATTCAGAGTAAAAACTTAAGCTGGCATAGGGTGTTGCTGTGGAGGCATATGAACCATTTGGAAACAATCCAAATAAAAACCAACATTGAACAATATTGTTGTCAGCCCATCTATTCAGGAAAATTGTTTTTTTTTAAGTTGAATATAAATGACACAAAGCCAAGATTACATCATTGCATTACAAAGTCTGTTGTGGCTTTTAGCCGAACAAGCCCCATGGATCTACTGGCTGATGGCAGTAATTCAGTAAGAACTTTTAAGGGCTTCTTTTTCCTTTTAAGCTTTGTTACTCTAAATATAGAGGAATTCTGTTAAAACACTCATTAGTTATATTTTTCTTAATCCACATCCCTGAGTTTGTTCTGCAAGGTTACTACTTGATACAAACCATAAAAATTTGAGTGGGTATATTGTCTTGATTTGGCTTTATTGTGTGTTTTGTCTGTCTTGCTCAGTGTTCTGTTAAGCAGGAAGACATCCACCTTAATACAGCCGCCAAGAACTGGCTAATTCACTAGATATATGGAAATTTTAATTGAGTGTCAACTTCTGTTGAAATTCAATCCCATTACCTTCAGAATGCAATTTTGTAGCAATACCAGTTATTTACTACACTATTAACCAGATTTTAAATATAATTATATTGCTAAGAACATATAGCCAAAATACAGCAGTTTGAATTCATATAGCAAGGGTAATCAAGTATCAGGTGCATGAGATTCTGCTAGGTCTACAAACTGCTGCCCATCTACAAGTTAAGATAAACCCTGGCTGATAATGGTGGAACATAGTCCCATAATACAAGTGACAGTGCAGTTCAGGTAAGGCAACAGAGTTGATGTACTCAATGCTACAACATTCTATCAATCTCATAAACTATGTCTTTTACTGGGATCTTTGGACGATATACGCAGGAATTTCTGAGATTCATCTTTCATTGTTTGCAATGATGCTGTTAGAACTTTGAGGATTTTTCTACACCTTGCACCAGAAGTGTGACTTCTGGCACAGACTAAGACAGATCCAACTAGCAGACATGCTCAAAATATCAAATGTGGATTTAGCTTAATTTACATTCTGTAGTAGCCTGAAGAATGATTGATATAAATAAATAAAAATAGTGCTCTTTAGAAATTAATAACTACTATACTTTGGGGTTAATGCTCAGGTATGTTTATTGAGGAAAAAAAACACAGAGTAAAGAAGATTCCAAAATACTGGTGTAGACAGCAGTTAGCCCATTACTGAGCAGAAAATGAATTTAGTGGTAGGGAAACTATTTGTCCTGGAAACAAAAAGGTGGAGTTGCAGCTCCATCTTTGGCTGGATATTCTGAAATGTGGATCCTACATGTACCCAATTTCATATAGCTACATTTTTATATTTACATTTTTACAAAATAAAATACAACAATGTAAGATTATGGAGATTTTTCTTGAAGAAGATAATCAAAGGAAGTAATTTATGACCCACTGTCCTCTCTTCTGCTAAGTTGTGCCTGCTTCTGCAGTATGCATGAAACATAAAATTGGAACTCTTCTACACAAAGATTTAATTCCAAATGCACTGACTATTGTCTGTCTGTGTGTTACACGCATCATTCTGTTTTGAAATGGATGTTCCTGCACATTTATCTTTCACAGACTGGCTCTTCTGAAGTCCTTACTCCAATGTTACTTGGCCAGAATGCTAATGGTGGTCAGTAATAGCCTCCCATGAGTGAAGTCTGACTGAAAATCTACAAATAAATTATCTTCTCTTCTAGCAGTACCTACTGGGATATGTTTGAGGGTAGAATAGCTCTGTATCCTTCTTCTTCTTCTTCCCTATTTGCCGTACTGTTTCATAGGAGAAGAGTTTCCCCAATAAAAAAGAGAGTCAAAAGGGAACCTAAGTTTCTCAGACCACAGAAGCAGAACTCAGAACTCAGAACTCCACCAAAGGTCAGGAGAATTTACAGGGATAAGTATACCCACCATTTAAGGCACAGTGGCTTTAGTAATCCACATTACTAGACCTTGTCAACTGCGAGAAAAGAAAGTGGTCCCTGGTCTGTAGTAACAGCCTTGCAATTTCTCTAGGCTGGTAAGTGACCTTAAGTCAAACCCAGACAGATTCTTGCTCACTCTCTAGCCTCAAAGCACATGGATCTGAGTTCTCATTACCTGTAGCACCTAGCGTAACAAGTGACCTTTAAAGTATTTGAACTTTTATCTATACAACAGAACTTACACCTGTTTAAGGGCCCATCTAGGTGCTGATCAGAAATTGTCAACAGCAGATTTCTCAGTTTGCCCCAAAGTTATAACAAAAAATGTCATTTTTACTTTACATGCACATCTGTTAATGTATTAAGTGAAAGCAAAAGTTTTCATAATGTGCTGTTTGAGTTGTTCCTTATAATTTCCCTTGAGTTATGTCAAATTTGGCACACACAGCAGGTCCACTAGAAGTGCTAAAATGTCTCCACTGACAATCTGAGACACTGGCAATCACCCTAATTCTTCTTATAGCAAGACCATTACAACTCACAGCATCAAAACTATTCTTAAAACATGTTAAAAAGAAAGTTATATAGTTAACTACTTATTACCATCTCCAGACACACATATCCTGAACCCTTCAAGAGACATAGCAGATAATAGCTATTCACTTTGCCAGTACACATTAATGTTGTTAAAACAAAAGGAGAAAGGTGGCACCCTATTGTCATTATCTGTGTTAACAGTAGGCTGAATTGTATAAATTCTTAAGAATTCAATATTTCAGCTTTAATATTATTCTAGGAAAAATGTAGTTTTAGTATAAAAGAAAAAATGCTCTCAAGTTGAAAAGATATTTTTATGCTCAACTACAAAACACTTTCAAGAGCAAATTTATAACAGGACTGCTGACACAGTCTAAACTATGGCTGTGTGAATGCTGCAGAAACAGCTATTTCAGAAAACATTTTTAGCATTAGTGTAAGACCAACTTTGTTTAAACCTGAACTTTTTTTTTCACAATAGCAAGTAATGTTAACAGCATGCTGAAAATGTTAAGGCTAAGCATACAGTGTCAAAATTGATTGAATCTCTCTGAAAAATGGAAATTCAGGCTTTTTAAACATAATCCAGATGTTTGGCTTTTAATCACATTTCAAGAAAGAGGAAACTTACGCAATACAGAATTCATACATGCATATTTCATTAGTGCCTTTCCTATCACTGAATTAAAAATTTCTAACATATGTTTTCCTCAGACAGATAATGTTTTAAATTAGAAGAGTTGGCATGAAGTTGTACTCCTCACGAATGTCATTGAATTATTTTAACATGGAAGAAAATATCTCATTTTTTATGGTATTAACAGTTTTGATAGCAAATGCTACAGCAGTGATCGTTTTTTCCCCTTATCAATAGGAAGTTCAATAGCCCCAGGAACAAACTAAGTGTATAAAGGTGACTGAACAGCAAGAACTAACAATTAGCCTTCTTCAGAACAGCTGAGACTGGTAACACCCTGGTGGACCTATGGGTATTTAAAACTGATGCATTCTCTCTTCCACACTGGTGATCAAAACAGTGTAATGCTATGCCCAAGCAGCTTCTTCAGCAAGAGACGGACTACCTGAAAGGTGGAAAAACTTCTTAAAAGATGTATTTTTGATTCTAGAAAACTTAACACCACCACTTTATCTGCTGATATTTAAAGGACTATATCAGTGTGGCCATTGTTCCTAAAAACTAATATAAATTATAAATCATATGATTCTTATTAAAACCTCTGGAGTTTTCTAAAAACTGACTTTCTGAATGCAATATTTTAATATTTGAATAATTTAAGGCAGGCAAAGCCTAAGCAACATAAATGACAGGAACTATTAGACTTATAAAGGGAAAAGGGAAAAAGAGAAAGGAATCCTGCTTCTGGCCACTTGCATGTGATATCGTGTTAGCTCTTCAAAAGCCCTGTAACTTCGGAGGAGTATGTGAAGTATCATCATGAACTAGCGGGAACAAAATCATGCACTCTGTCATTCTGTGGTATGATGGAGTGACATGTTACTATGAAATTCACTTCTGTCAAGAAATGTTATAAATTGAACAAGCCAGGACATGCTAAAAGCCAGTCTCTGCATCTCTAACAGCCACTGTGCGTAGGACAGACGCTTAGCCTCTTTCCAAAGGGCCTCCAGTAAGGGTACCCCTAATGCAGCCTTTTACAAGCAGACTCAACCTTGCTGTTCCCATGCTCCAAGTAGTTGCAGAATTATAACAGTCCTGTGAAGTGGAAAAACATTCTTCTTAATTAAAAATGGGAAAATGAGATATAGATGGACATTGTGATAGGTGGCAGGGAAGATCTCTGATGTGTGTTTTGAGATCCATTTCAGCATTCTATCCAACTGAATTTATCATCTGAACTATTCAGAACTACTTAATATCATTTGTTCCACACTAAACTGGAAAAAAAAAAGATTTACTGATGATACATTTTAGTCATCATAAAAGATCCCTTAGTTCTAAAGTTAATAAATCTTTATTTCTACAAGACGTTTAGGAACAAACACTAGTAGTTACCTTTGTGATAATGAACTATCATTATTTTGTCTAATGAACAACTAGTGAGATAGAAACAAAAGAAATGTTTCCTCTGTTTCTATTTCCTTAATTTCAGGTATCTGTTTTCAATGATTTATATTGCTACAAAACCTGAACTCTGTTATTTGCTGGCATGATGAAAGGTGAAAGTATCTTCTCATCTCTAATGGCATTCTGCCAAAACATTCTCTGACAAAACTTGGGCTGATTCACAGATCTGAAGTTCAAGAAATTGTCATAATCTAACCTCACCACTTGTATAAAATGTGGCATAGTCTTACCTTCTCTTCCCGTATTAATATCTCAGCTTCCTGGATCAGAGAAAGTCTTTTGATATTGCATCCAGACCCAATTTAAAGATGCAAATTATTAAAAATTCAGAGCACTCTTTGGTAAGATGATAAATAACTAGCTTCCTTTGTTGTTAGAAACTGCATGGGTTGTTTCTAGCTTGATTTTTTTTAATTTTAACTTCCAGCTGTTTCATCTTCATATACCTTTGCCAATAGCTTGAATGTCTGTGAAAGTATGATGTTACTGCAAGAATAAAACAAGAAACCAGATGACTTGCACTGATCTTAGGTTAACTTTGTTTGGCATTTCGGGGATTACAGTTTATAGAACCAAAACATAAGGAAGCATAACAATTTTTGCAGAGGCTGTTGAACTCAAAATACGCATACTTTGGACATTCTTAATACTTCATTCTTCCTAGGGCTGTCAGAAAGCCAATTTTCAATAACTTGGCCTTGATTTAAATGAAAAATAATGGGTTTGGATTTAGTTTATACCTATGGTCAATATTGCCTGTACTTATGTTTTGGCTTTGGCTAGTTAGGTTCTCCTAGTTCACTTAGAAATTTTTTTCCTGTTTTTATTCATGCCAGAAAGGAAGATGGGCAACAGGAGAAAAAGAAAATAGTGGTGTATGAAGGTGATGATATCAATGAGAATTTCACCTGCAAGTAGAGTATATTCTAGTGTACACTACCAACTACTCTAGATTCACTTTGGAAATTGCAGAGTTCAATGGGAAATGGTCTTGGTAGACCAGGGAATCTACCCCTTTGTGTTTATTGGGTTTTTATGAGCTTCTCTGAAACCAGCACACAGCACAACATTGGTATATTAAACTATCTTGTCTTTCAACTATTAAGAAAAGAATATTTCTGTAAAGATATTGCAATGAAACTGTAAAAATGAGGCTTTGGGAAAAAACTCACAGGTTCAGTTGGCTTACGTTGCCTCAGTGAAATGCTAACCTCTGTGCTCTAATCAGAGGGATAAACTGGTGACTATAGCATCATATTCAAATCTATGTAACGCTTGCAAAGTCAGTGGATTTAAAGACCAGTACGTTATTGCTGTTTTAATGTCTGAGTTTTATGTAGAGAAGATGAAAAAGGCATGTCTTTAAAACTGGAAAAGATATGCATATATCTGAGAAGGAAAGAAAAACTTCAAAGGATTGCAGGAAATATCAGGACACAAAGCCAGCAGTGAAGTAATAAGAAGCAAATTCAGGATATTTTCATTCTACTTCAGCTATAGTGAACTCTAGAAAAGACTAGAGTTTGTCTTTTTGGCATTATCTCAAGACCTGCTTTGTGGAAAACCTATCCTAGTAACCATCCATGCCATGACAGCTCCCTGGCTGCTCAAATATAAACTGAGAAGGTCTGTGCCCATTAAGAAAAGATATATACTTAAAGTAATATGTATTGATGCTTTCAACTTTAAGTGTTATCTGCCTATTTAATTAACGTTTCTTATACTATACTGTATATGTAGGGAATTAAATAATTCCTTACAAAGATGGAAAAATATAAGGAAAAAACTGAGAGAAGGATGAGGGGTAAATAACAAGATCCCATTTTTAATAGTGTGTTTTTCAGATTTTTAAGGAACATATTCTATTGAGAATATCAGGAAAAATAAATTACTCTGTTTTTCATGGTGACAGAACTTTCATGAATTGTCTCTGCCTTTGAATGACATAGTTTAAGTGACTCTATTTCCTAGCTTAACAATAATTTTACAATTAGCAACAATTCTAAAAGTGAAAAAGTATATCTTGGTGAACATTCCTAGCAGCACCAGGTTACTTTTTTTTTCAAATCTATGTGTGAGTCAACTATTTTGGTAATTTTGTTAGCTATTATGCTAGAGGCATATAACGTTGCTGTAGAAGTGAAGTTTAAAGAAATTAAAGTAGTGAATGCATATTTTAGAGCAGGCCAGAAAACTTTTGGGCATTAAGCTACCACACTAGCACTACATTAACCCTACTGAAGGTAATTTTTCCAGCTCATTGTTGATTGGCATTTCATACTGATGTTTGAATAATTGCCATTGCATTGATTTTATTCTTTGCCTCTTTAATAAAATGTTGAAGAAATAGCACAGGCAGCAGCTAACTGTCCTTTGGTAAAGCCATTAAGCACTTAAGAAAAAGGTTCTAATATTTAAACCATGGAAAAAAATCTTTAAAGGCGTTATATATGTTTCTAATTTTGCAACCTTTCATAGCCATGAAAACGTCCCATTAGTATTAATTCATTTACATTTGACTGGTACCACAAAAAAAAAAAAAAAAGACCAAGCTAAGATCACAAATGCCACTCTGCCACTCATGGAATCCCTGCCATCAAACACGGCGAGTTTCACCTCATGCTGCCGTGCAGCCGCCTATGGCTTGGCCACCCCACCCCGCCACCTGGTGGTCAAACCAGCTCATTAGCCATTTTAAAGTGACGAGAGGACCTACAAAGAAAATAAAAACATGAAAGAAACGAGTAAACCCCAATGATCTACAGACTGTTGGAACTACTATATAAAAGAGAGCTTTTCTTCATCTTATCTTAGGTTTTCGAGGAGTGGGTCACTGCTCGAGGCAGGATACCAAGATGGATTGAATAATGTTTTCTTGTGTTAAAAATGAACAGTTAAGTAAGTTCCTAAGCTTTTCTATGCCACTTTATAAAACAAAGTTCCATAATAGATCAGTCAGTCACACTATAGCCTCATCTTCCTCGGAAAGACCAGAAGGAAAATCTGAATAAAAAGATCTGTAACTGCTTTCCAGGATCAGAACATGGGAGTGCCCCTGGTTTTGAGATTTACTCAGTCAGAATATGCTGGTGTTAACATCTGTAGTGCTAGGGTAACAAATTCTGACCCTGCAGGTTAAATCAGCAAGATAAAAGATTTAGCTACAAAAGGAATTCAAAGACGTGGCAGTTTCTGAAGAACCTGTAGATGAATGGATCATGTACTTCAGGAGGGAGGATTTTAGAAAATGCCAGAAAGCAAAGCTATACTCATGTGACTGGAAATGGTGAGTGTTCTGTGCTATTTTTAGCCTCATAAAACTGTAAATATCAATATATAAGCCTCTTCTCATAATATTTCTACATCAAATTCAGAAACAAATCATATACATGATCCAAATAGTCTATGCTGATTTTAATGATACCAAATGCCTGAACAACGAGATGTCCCATCACTATAGGTCTCCCTGTTTTGGAGGTTACCCAGACAGTGAAGAGATGTTCAGAGCATACATAGACACACAGACGTATAACAGTTTTGAAGTGATGTGTAAGTTACTACAGCGGTAGATTTCTAGTGACTGGCTTGAAGGGAAGGAAACAGGAAAAATTGGTAAAGGTTCATTTTCTGGCATGAATTCACTCAGGTGAAGTGCAGAAAGTATATATTTCCTTCCTGTTGAAACATGAAGGGACAAAGAAGAAAATTTTAGCTATCATTTGAGTATGTCTTGGCACCAAGGTCGGGATGTCCTACATGCTGGTTTACCAATGAAGACCATCGTCTGTGGAAATGAGTGACCCGTAGAGAGAGAGTACCCTGCTTTTCTTCTGTCCCACAAGAAGTAGCTTGTGGGACGTGGGGCTTTTAAGAGATGCAAAAAGCTCCTCACATACATCCCATCTATTCCCCTCCAATAAGAAATTTTGCTTATCATTGCCTGTTGCAGTTGGCCAGCAATATTCTACCTCTTTTTTAACCTGACTTCTAACAGGAAGAGTCAAATTTTAATTAACATGAGCCAAACAGAAAAATTTTCCATGAAATAGACATTTTATTGCTTAGCATTTTAATACTCTGAGTAACTTGGAAATGTGCCAGGAATATAAAGCTCACTTATTTAGCATTTGTGCTGTTAGGCAAAAGACACGTATATAGATATGTATCTTACAGACAGATAAACCAAATGAAGACATGTGTCTTTAAATAACTACATTCTCTTTGCTTTGCATCTATACTAAGTCCCTAAATATGTTAATCTTTTTTAATCTGGAGGACTGAGTACTATTCAAAAATTCATAGAGAAATGTCCAGCACTTGAATTGAGATCAGAAAAAAAGGTGAGACATCAGTCTGTCTGCAGCTGGAGGCAGAAGGTGGTGTCATTACCTCTTCTGGAAGACAAGTGCATTGCGCATTTGAAGGGAGTAAGTTGTGCTGTTGTTTCTGGGCAAGATGGAAAATTCTAGTTTCACTGATTTCAGACACCAGGGCTTGCTGGGGATCTCTGTTGGAAGGAATGCTGATTTGATTCTGACTTACCCCTACACTCATTCACTATTTCTACCATTGCGCAGGGAGAAATGATAGAGGAATTGCTACAGGAGCTCCCTATTGGGAGGAGAATCTCCTAGAGCTCAGTTCCTTGAAATAGTCTTCCTATTTAAGGACTGGTATCTTGCTTCCTCCCCTCCTCCCTTTTACTTGACCTTGCTCCTCTAATGTAATTTTTTTAGTAACTCTGTATTAACCATGGTAAAAATCCATAGGCTTTTGCCAAGTGTGCAAAACAATTGCAAAAAACCTTATTCATCTCCGTGAAAGACTAGACTGTCCTTCTGTCAAGTGTTGTACTTGTTCCCTGGGAGGCCCCTGGTTTCTCATGGACAGAAGCAAAGTCCTACAAAAATCAACATATGCCACTCCCAAGTGATTCAGATTCCTTCAAGTTTTCTGCATTTGGATTAATACTTCTGGTGTAGGTTTTCTTTTAAGAATTTCTTATGGATTGCCTCTTCTTTGACATTCCTGTTTCCTACATTTAGTTTGCCAACAGTTAGTCACTAGAGGAAGGGTGCCTGGCCCGTATTACATTGGAATATCTCTAGAAACTGAGATTGATGAGCATAAAAGCCTACAGATACCTAACAAAATGTGCAGCAAAGCAATGTCTGTGTTGTTCATTCAGATCAACATACTAAAGCATGTTTTTGATATCATAGTAAACACTGTTGCCCTGAAAAAAAAATTGTGACGTATCCCAGGCTTTCAGCATTTTGTTCAGCTACTTTGGAAACAGTTTACTCCAAGATTTTCTGACCATTACTAGAATTTTTATCTCCTCTGCATTATGTTTTGTGAGCGCATGGTCTCTGAATTGCCACACTGCCTTTTTCAGCAGCCTTACTAGACTAGCAGAATTCTGTTTTGATGGACTCTATATTATTTGTGAGGTTTTGTGCTAACTTCAGTTTAACATCAAAGTGCTCATCTTCTTGAAATATATCATGTTCATCTTGAATGCTAGGAAGCAATCAGAGCAACTTCCTTGTTTCAGGTACTGCTTTGAATATTGCTTTCCAATTGAAACCAGAGCTTGCGCAGACCTGTGGCCAGGGGTATGTAGAATTCTTGTAAAACAGCTATAGTAAACACTAAGTGATGACATCTCTTATTTCAGGGGTTCCTTGTTGATTGACTGCATTTATCCACTGGTCTCATAACGATTTCATTGCACATCTGCAGTGCTTCTTTGCATCTCTCCAGTCTAATTTTGCTCCTTATCAGTGTTACACTGCAGCTGGCTCCACAATCCAGCTGGTATCAAATTAGTCATTGATCTAATAGCATAGTTGCAAATATAGCAATTGAATGCCTGGCAGCCTTCTGCATTGCCAGAACACTGAAAATCTTTAGATCTGCTCAAGTCCTATTCCAGGTATCTCCTTCTTTATTAAAGCCTTAAATTCTCAATGGTTTCAGACACTGTATTTTAATTTCAAAGGTAACTGCAATATTCAATGTCTGCCCAGCTCTTTTCTTCAAGAACATTTCTCCTTCTGCTTTTCATGTTGCTTGTTATACTATGTATGTTGCACTAAAATGTGTACATTTTCAGCCAGCCTACATCTGCCCCGCTTCATGGATCCTTTAGACTTCTATCTATGTGTGTGCTGCACTTTATGCTCTGGCACTTTCCTGGATAGCTTAGCCTCTGTTTGGGGCATATGTTAGATTGGCTTTACCCTAACGCCTTTCCTGCGAATACGAATTGTGTATTTCACAACTTATCCTGGGGAAGAGATACAATTAAGAAATGTTTTAAGCCTCCAGTTACACATGATTGCTGTAATTCCTGGCACGACACCATAACCCTATTTCTGTTTCTGGAATTGGTTAAGAAAACCTTTCTATAGCTTAAAATTATTTAGAATTCCTTGTGTAATTCTGAATAATTATTTATAAAGCATTTTAAAGTGACATTGTTTCTTTTACCTAAAAGCAAAGCTTTTTTTTGTCTGGACTTCCAACTTTCCTGGTGCTCAGAGTCACTGCTATTTAAGTCCTGTGATTTTTCAGGTGTGTTTATCTGGGTAATCATAGATATTTCCTTCCTCTCTAATGCGACTGTTGTCCCAGATCTCAAATACTGCAGTCAGGGAAATAGGATGGAAGAATTTAATAGTTCTAGTCTTAAAGTGGCTCTTTATTTACTCCCTTGATTGATTTTTGAACTTTGGTGGGCCAAAGGAGCACAGACCAACAGCCTTCATCTGCCATGAAACTTGCTCTCTTGTGTCTAATCCTCTAGGCACCATAAATTAGCTACCAATCTACAATCAGTGTATTCATGGCTTGATAAGAAATGGCCATATTTTTAAAAAAATTAAATCAAATATACATTTTCATACCCATTCTAATTTTTAGGAGGCACCTTGTGGATTTACTTTCCAGTTAGCAAGGAAACTAACAGCATAAAGAGACTATAAGGCGTATAAAGCCTTATAGCATAGCATTTAGTTATTACTGTGAGAAAGATTAATAGAGGAAAGAGTCCCTAGCTCAGCATACAGAGGCAAAAGTGGGAGAGGGGTGATTTTCATTACCTCCCTCCTTCCTTCCTTCCTTCCTTCCTTCCTTCCTTCCTTCCTTCCTTCCTTCCTTCCTTCCTTCCTTCCTTCCTTCCTTCCTTCCTTCCTTCCTTCCTTCCTTCCACCTTCTCTTGTTTTCTTGCTTCTTCTTTCTCTTTCTCATCTTCTCTCTTTCTCTCTCTTTCTACTATTATATCTGTCAGCCTCTGGCATAAACATCCCACAGATTCTACTACATAACTAACAAAAAACAGGCACCTAAAAAACATAACTGAAGAATAAATCAGGTAGAAGTTCTAGAAGTCCTAAGAGAATTTTTATTTAGCCCAAGCTGAAGAAATAAGGAAACTGAATATTTTCAGAGAGAAAGTTTTCCTTTTTGTTTTTTAACTCTTTTCTTTTTCTTCTTGGACTAGGGGGAAAAAAGGCATAACCCTGCTCATAATTATTACGAGGCATTTGACTTTAGGAGGAAGTTTTTTACAGAAAGGGTCATTAGGCACTGGAATATGCTGCCGAGGGAGGTGGTTGATTCGCCTTCCCTGGAGGTGTTTAAGTTACAGGTGGACGAGGTCCTGAGGGACATGGTTTAGTGTTTTGTGGGAGTGGTTGGACTCGATGATCCAGTGGGTCTCTTCCAACCCGGTGATTCTGTGATTCTGTGATTCTGTGACTGTTGGCTTGCTGGAGAAAAAGCAACCCTGACTATAAATTACATACGCTTACTGAAAAAAACAAAACAGTAGAGGTGACTTTTTGAAAGAAGAAGGTAGGATCACTAGACTAACTACTTCTCACCTCTGATGATGTTTATTCGATCTCTCCACACATGATAACAAACTAGGAGATCTTGGGAATTATTGTTCTTTCACCTGCATGGCAACATATAGTCCTCCTTGAGGAAAGCCAGCAAAAACTATGTGTTACTATCTCACTACTTCATTCTAAAAGGTGAATATTCATCTTTAAAAAGTTACCAGTGGAAAAATTTTAATAGTAATTCTGTATATATCATCTCCTATTTCTAAGAAAAATCAGTTGGTAAAACAGAGATGATCAAATTCCAGTGTAGTATCTGTCAAAATCTGGATTTTACAGCAGGGTTTCAAACTGGAATTTGGCATAGACATGACAAAATGTTGCTAAAACCCCCTCTTTTCATAACTGAGTCAGCTAGAGGTAACACCAACAGAGGCTGATGTTCACAACCTCTTTATACAATCAGTGGAGAGAGAAATAATAGAGAAAGGGCTTCTTCTGAAACTACTTCAAAGTGCTTAACTTAAGCTTCTGCTGTGAATTACCCATTAGAATAACCTCCTCATGACAGAGACTGCTCTAGTCAGCCTTCCTAGCAGTCTAAATTAGTGTCCACAGATGACCCCTTCTCCCAGTGTATCACTATTCAAACCGCAACCTCTCCATAGCCTTCTCTGCAGCCTTTGATAGTGTGTTGCTGGTCTGCTCTGCAACATAGCTGGAGCACGTCCTGCACATCTGTAATGGCACCTATAGTTCTGCAGCAATGGGATGTGAAGGGTAGGATTGCTCTCTTTCCCCTAGAACACCTCTCCATAGAGTCAGCTTTAACATTTACACTTTATGATCACTGGAATTCTACAGCAACCATGTCTTCTACCATGCTGAAATATCAGTACCCTGTTGTAGTGTGAGGTAAATTAGAGTCAGTTTTGTGACTAACTCCATTGCTGTAAGTAACTTAATTCTCTGCAAAGTAACTGCATGTCTTTGAGACAGTGTTCTTCTCTAAAGTGATAGAACAGGGCATTGCTATGCAAAAAGGTCAATGCTTATACTTAACCAAGGCCATCCTCAAGCTGGCAGAAAAGTAGCCATACCTGCGAGAAAAGGCAAGTAGGGCAGGTAGCCCTAAAATGACCCAACAGAGTATTCCAACCCATATAAGTCATACTCAGTATAAACTGAGAGGTCACAAAGGTCTTGCTCTCTTCTGTGAAGGCCAACATCCAGTGAGGACCTTTTCTGCCTACTTGCTCCTGATCCATGATCCATGTGTTCTGAATCTAGTTCCTGAGTCCAGCTCCCTCCTAGCTGTGGACCCATTCCTTCATGTCTGCTGTGCAGCATTTGTTGTGACATATAGTCATCAAGGGGTGAGGCTGCAATCTCATATTTTTGTGCACATTTTATTACTTTATAATTATTTTCATTATTATCATTATAATTTCATTAAAGTTCTAATTTCCAATCCGTAAGCCATTTTTCTCTCATCTCCCTCTCCCTTTTCACAGAAAGCAGGGAGGAAGGATTTTGGAAGCTCGACCATATAGTTCAGCCAAAATTTAGTCAGGTGGTACTAAACACGAGGCACAAGTTTTGAGGCACAAGTTTTAAGGCACGTTTTAAGGTTCGTTTAAGGCTCGTTTTAAGGCACGAGTAGACGAGGTCCTGAGGGACATGGTTTAGTGTTTGATGGGAATGGTTGGACTCGATGATCCGATGATTCTGTAAACTGTGACACACCCGCAAAAAATTAAAAAGAATCACTGGTATTTCTCAGTGGCTGCAGGAGTTGGTTGGAGCCTACAATAGGACCCCATTAGACCTAATGCAACCACAGCTACAAAAACTACAAATAATATTAAAGCGACCACTTATTTTACCTTGTTGAAAGAAGAAGTTAGCTCAAAATACTGTGGCTATTTTTAGTATGATGTATTAGAAATGTATACTCAAAATGTAAAATCATCACCTAATCTTAATTATGCAAAAAAGTTACAAACATACACAAATAAAAATATCTATATTTTATTTGGATGTTTTACATATTTTCTATATACCAAAATAATATATAAGCTAAATAGTTATACAAAAACATAGACACAAATAAAAGGTCGGGGGATGACAAACTGCTATACTTCACTGCAACTTATTTTTTTTATAATTTAGATATGCATGCATTGAATCCATTACCACTGCAAGTTTATTGAGATTTAGTGAATTTGGGTTTCTTATAGAAAACCTGCTAAAAAGAGCTCCCATGGTCATTTGTTTTTTTGTTTATTTTTTAAAAAGAAACATTACAGTATCAATTATTTATGAGGTATACTGATGAGAAGTAATTGGGAAAGAAAATAGTATTTCCTCTATTATGTTTATGAAGCAAAACATCATGGATAAAGCACATAATTCCTATGAGTTTAGGAAAAAAATTGTTCTCTCCTGAAGTATGAGGTGAAAAAACAGGAAAGTTGTAAAACTACACTAAAATACTAAAACAGGGTAATAATATCGCCCCATTTATTTGTTGCTAGTGATTATTTTATCTGTGTCCCTCTAAGAAAGCCTAATCCACCAAGCTGTTTAAAATCCCAAACTCACATCCACACATAACTTCAGAAATTATGTTGTCATTGTGTTATTAACACTCTTAATTTTATCTTCAGTATATTATTTTCTTCTTCTTCTTCCAATAAAATTCAAAGGGACATCAAATGAGACCAGTAGAAGGCAGCTTTGCAGCAGACGTGTACAGATACACCTCACAGAAGGTGGTTACCCACAGTGTGGGGCTAAAGTTGTAGGCCTCCCTGAGGTAGGATGCTAGGCATTCTATAAGGTTATGTGGGCTCAGAATTACTGGACAACTTCATAGAAGAAACGTACCTGGAGAACTGCATAGGACATAACATTCTCTCACCAGATGGAGACATTTTCATGTTATATAGTCATTGTATAAGATCTTAAACACAGCACATGGTTTCACAACCCAGAACAAAGGTTATGAAATATTAGACTGGAGGTCCTCAGATGCAGTATGAAAAAGAGATACCAGTCCTGGCTTCTTCGGATTTACTTTTTTTTATAGAGGGCCGATATCTCTCATTTGTCATTATTGCACATCAGACCTTATGAGTGAAATGTGAATACAAATTCACAAATCACTAAATGAGATGTTTTTAGTCAGCTGATTCATCTGAACTTGTATGAAATCTGCTGTAATGACTTAAATCCTAGCCTCAGAGTGGGTAACTCCTAGGAATCTGCACTACTTACATGTGGTCTGCATGAGAACCAGTGTGTTAAGAAACAGTACAGGTAACTTGAACTACTTTAGACCAAACTATAAATTTTTGAAAGGTTGTGCTAAGAAAAATGTATATCAGTCCATGTTTTGGAGCATCATATAGCCTCTTTACTCAGTTCAAGTTACTGAAGAACGTTGTGTTCCTGGTGTATGACTGCATATATAACAGCCTAAGTATAACGTCTTTTCACAGGGACTCTTGGTCCAATGATTAAGCTACAGTGCTGCTATATGCTGTTATACTTAATTGTACTTCAGAGAATGTGAGTAATTGAGTATATCTGAGACTAATCTTGAGACCTTTCTACCTTGTTTGGACACTAGGCAGTCCTAGCATACAGAAAGCAATGAAGTTTGTCATTTTCATCATCCTTTGGGGTGAATTAAGGTGTGACTTCCATTTTATAAATGCTTGATGAACAGAAAACGGATTTGAATAATATGCTGCTGGACATATGCACTCAAACCACCACAACTGAGTGTGCCAGACTATTGCTTCAGTGCTGAACATTTGACAATGCTTTAAGATCTCACCATTTTATAACAGCAAGAGCACAAACACAAAGCATGTGGAGTTGACTAAGATGCTTGATGTGATGACTGTAAATTGTCCACGTTTTGCAGCTGTCGTAAGGACTGGTGATGACAGCTATGTGGTACACATTTACTTTTGTTTGAAGTCGAATGCTTCTTTCATTCTAGACACATTGCTTTAATCTCCAAAAAGCTGTGCTGCCTTTTGCTACACACTCAGTAAATACTGCTATGCTACAATGTGAAGTTCATCTTCAATGTCATGCTGGGAAGAAATGGGACTCTTGTGAAATGCATGAAACCACTTCTTCAAGAAATACAGGGAGTTTGCTCCATAGAAACTACAAGTCTGCCTTTAAAAATGCATGTTTACATTTTTAGTACATTATAGAAGCAACCAAGAAAATATAAAAATAGTGTTCAAGTTCTTTCTTGATCCGTTTTCTAGACTTACTTTGTAATTCTGTTGACATAGTAATCAGCATTTTCCTATTGTAATTACACAAGACATTAAAATTTGACATGTCTCTGCTTTAAGTAAGACTTTTCATCAGCAATGATTTTCTTTTCCAAGTTTTAAAGTAAAAAATTTGCCAGAAGCAGCAAGGAATTTAATCATGTTACAAAATTAGAGATACAGATCACTGAAGAATGACCTGGTTATCACAAGATGTGTCATAAAGGAGTTTTCACTCTTTTCTCCAACACAACTGAAGTGAAAATACTTGTGTAGAAAATGTTATTCAGTTTAATCACCCCCTGCAATAAGAGACTAGGAAACTATGCTGTGTCAGGTCCTAAACCCATTCAGTTGAACAGCAGTCAGATTTTTTACTGCTGCTTGGGGTACCGGGAATTCTGAGACCTCTCATACAAAACAGGTGATTTTACTTCCTAGTACAGAAAATCATAGAGGTTCTTAATCTGTTGGGGGAAAACACCCCCCAGACTAGCATATGGAAAGTCCTGAAATTCATGAAAACCAGTTACCGGAGTCAGAGTTTTGTGCAAAATTTATCTGTCATTATAATATACATGACAGTTAAACACACTATGCTGTCAAAGGCAAAGAGTAACTCCCATTGAGACATGTATCAATCCATGTACACAGACATAAGTAAGTGCTGTAATTTACTTTTGCTAAGTAACATCTCCACTAATTTTATTTATCAGCATAACCTTTCATTTTTTTTAAAAGTGTTACACATGCTTTGTCAGACAAAATGAAAGCTTTCACTTCATTAAATAATTTGGGACAAAGTTTGCTAATAGCATTAAGGTCGTATTTAAAAAGGTGATGGTTTTTGCAAGGTAGCCTAAAAGTTTATTAGCAAACTATAATGACTATTCTGATTGCAATTAAAAAGCCCCTCCAAATGGGTCAACGCGCCTAAGTGCTATCTGCAATCATTTAGATTTTAACATCATGGTTATTACTTATAATCAGGCTGCACAATGAGATATTGATTACTTTTAACCTTTAGATCTAAGAATTCAGGAAAAGTCGACATACTAGCACAGCCTACCTTTCCTGCCTGGTAAACTTATGGCTTTTAGTGGAATTCTAACGATTCCCATTGGCAAGGCAAATCTGAAAATAGTTTATTCTCTTGGCTCATACAGAAATATGGCATATCTAAAAATACTGCATGCATAGCAGATTCATAGTTACCACCTACAAGGGGCCCAAGACTGAAGTGTGCTGAGAGCTTCCTCTGAAGTGATGATCATAATCTTCTCCCACTGACTATTCTAGCAGTGCTGTGCAGGCACTGACAGATTACCAGACAAGACAGAAGGCATCCTGGACCATGCAGAATATGCAGTGTAGGAGTAAAATCTTCACGTTTTCTAGTTTATAACCAAACCCCCAAGCATTCTGTCCAAATATATCACTCTACAGGCTGTTAATCTTTTAATAAGTTTTCTTTATATGGAAAATCTGCTTGAAATAAAGACTGAACTAACTACAATTTGGCTTCAGTAGGTATGCAGGACTCATTTTAAATGGAACAAAGTAATCCAATTAAACTAATCTGTTTTACAAGTAAAAATGATATAAAGCATATTAATTGATCCTTATAGGCTGCTGCTATTTGAGCTCTCTCTCCCTGTTTGTGCAGCATTTGGAACCATTTTGCACATTTGTATCCTTGAACAGCAGAGAATTCAGTCCTCCAGTTCAGGAGAATTATGGGCAAGGGAAACATATAACTGTTATGTGTTAGATTAATCTGCAGAACACTTGGCATTATTATTGCCAAGTAGTCAAATTGTTCCAAGTTGTTCCGGAAGGTTGTTATTAATAGTATGTTTTCTGAGGAAAGTTCTGTCTACTTTTGGAACTGCATTTCTGTTGCCAAGGAAACTCCTTGAAGCACAGCATTCTAGGAGTACACTGCTGCTTTTGTTTGCCAGTATCCTATTCATATCATCTAAGTAAGCACTTTACATACTGCAGCCACCAGTTTCAACTGTTTAAGTTTTTATATACCTATATTATTCTGTTAAATATAGTTCATGCTTCTCCTTAAACTCAGGAACTCTTGTAAAATTATTTTGAAAGTTGCATTAAAGGACAGGATGGGTTTTGTGTTTTGTGGGGTTTTTTTTCACAAGTTTGCAATAAATTAGTTTAAATTTGAATAATAGCTCCATAGGTTATAGCACTAGTCCTGAAGTGTTAATTATCTTTTCACTCTGAAATTAATGTAGTCATTTCCTACTGACTCTTCTACACCATTACTGAGGTGCTGAGGAAAACATGTCATTGAGTTCTGAGCCAGAACTGTTGTTGTGATTAATCCTGGTCACATGGCCAATCTCTGCCAAAAGGAGATCACTGAAAAAAGGTGACAAAGACAGTGATTTCCTGTCAGCAAAGAGTACGACAAGGCTGTCTAGAAGTGATGCAAATGAGGGAAACTTTCACCACGGTTTGTTTGATCCACTCAGGGCCACAGCAGGCTGAGCCAGAGCGAAAGGCACAATGGAGCAGCAGCACACCCAGAGGAGAAAATGAACTGCACCTTCCAAGGAGGGGTAGCTTCCAGTAGGTGAAAAAAACCCCAAAAAAACAACTGCTGGAAGAATTTACTTTCCCCTCAACTTTTTTTCAGAAAATATTCTTAGCTTTTTATGTGCATTTTCGTGTTATTTAATACAGTGAACTACTTCCATTTGATGAAATAGTTTACCAGTGAACTTGTTCAAAAGTCCTAGCAACTAAATGTTTTCTAAATCTTTGCACTACTACATGAAGGCCTTTTCCTTCTATCATGACCATTGTAGCTGAAGACTTACTAGTACAAGACTTAATGGCTTATGCAGTTTGAATTAAAAACACCACACATTACTTACAATCAGACAGAAAAATAGAATATTTCTATAATTTTTTGAAAATGTTTAGTTAATTTTATTCTGGACATACTAACAATTTCAACAATCATACTGTACTTATTTAAATGGGGTTTTAATCTAACACAATTAAATTTTGCAATTAATCTTCTGGGGAAAATGGAAAGAATTATTATTAACTTTTCTGCCTAGTAGACTAATTTCTGATCTCTACAGTTCCAGTAAATACTGATTTGCCTCTTTTTTGAATATTCAAGGTACAGAATTACTCAAGTTCCCACTAAAGGGCTAATAAGCAGAGTTAAATACTTTGGGCTTTATTTTCCAGTAACAGCACATAAATATGACTGAAGTCAATGCAAGTTCTCTATACTTATAGCTTATTAGATCAGCCTCACATGCAGAAAATTAAAATGAAACAAACTGATATATTAAACTGGGCTATTACAACCGCACAAAGAAGCAAGAGTCCAAAAACCTGGAAATGCAGTTTGTAATTTTTTCTTAGTTCATAGATAAAGCATTAGAGAACAAATAAATTGTCAGCAATTCATTTCATGACTGCCATTTTATCAAACACCAGTTGATTTTCAACATCCTTAGCTAGTTTAAGACCATAAAGCTGATATCATTTAGAGCATAGTAAGGAAGAGTAGTTTCCTCTTTTTCTAGTATTTTGCACTAAAATCTAGAAAATTTAGAGGAAGTCATACATACATATTCAGAGTTAAAAAAACCTGGCTTTGCTGATCCTATTATACTAAGGGCAAAATAAAACCTAGTTAAAGAGAGATAATAAGGATCCTGATAAAAATTGTGAAGCTACTGGAATATTACAAAACAAAATTAAGCAGAGAGTGGACTTAAATCTGTATTAAATCAGAAAACAGATTACAGGGTAAATAATCTAACCATGAAAAAAACATTTTATTTTTCCATGTGCAGTTTTAGCATTTATACATTATGTTATGCTGCTTTAATGTATGCTTTTCTCTTCTGATTTACCAGTTTTAGCCTTGTTCCTTCCCATTCATAGACTCCTTAGGGGCAATTATTACTGTTGGTAATAGTAATATCACAGCAGGTTCCCTGGCAGAGGTGGCTTGCTGAGCTGGCTGTGAGGTGCAATTACTTGTCAGCTCAATAACTGAGAAGAGGGATCTGTGGGTTTAGGAGAATCCACCAAAATGCAGAGAGTGCAATTAGCAGGTTCACATACGTGCAACTGATAGATTAACTAAAGCAAGATCTGTGTTTTCATAACACCCCACATAATTGAGGAATTCTCATGATAATAGCTGCCTGAATATCTCTTTATAGATTGCTCTCCCTACAGACCAGAGCCTCTGTGTTGACTGAGAAGTGTAGGTAGAGCTCCTGCCCCTTGGCTATGAGCACAAGACCATCAACAACTCTGTAGAGAAGCCTCCAAACAAAATACTATTGATTGGAAGAGAGATTTAATAGGCTAGTTTTATAAAACTATTAAAACTGGTTTTGCTGGCATGATTTTTTGTTAGCGAATCTCTGAAATTAATGATGATGAAGACTCAAGTGACTTATCTGGTCTCTCCTTTGCTAGTACAGAATTGCTTTCTTTTGTCTACTTTTAAGCATCTGAAATTCTGAGGCTTTCAACACTTCTTTGGGAGGTGTTTTTAGTGCTATACACCCAAACTTTTTACATTACCTGCAAGTACTCCTCCTACTTTATGGACATGTCTTAGCTGTCTCTTTACAAAACTCCACATTTCTAGTTAATTATTTCCTTCAGTCATTAACAATTTGCTTCCTGCTTTGACTGGAAAGGTACGGCAAGCAGTCTGTTCTTACCCTTCTTCAAGCAGTCTTACAATAAGATAGGTACTTTGGAGATGGGGGCTCTGTTCTACTAGATGACCTCCCTGCAGAAACTGCAGAACAAATAAGCTGCCTGTGCTTTGGAAGCAGAGGTGGTTTCTCTGTGTTGCACAGGCTGCAGACTCGGCTACTCTTTCTGGCACAGACTTTCTGCTTTCAGAAGTGTCATGCCTACAGAATTCCATAATATTAACAAAATATTTCTTGCTATTCTGAACAGACAACATTTCTCATTTAGCCGCTATACTGTACTGCAAATTAATTCTTGAATTATTGCTCTCTTCTATGCTTCTCATTGTGTATTGTTATCCCAGCTTTATCATCTATAATTATTCTTAATTGTTACATTGGGATATTGGAAAGAAAAGTATCCTAAGTAGCACCTAAAACACTGGGCTCACCGATTAAGCTTTGTTCCTTTTCACACTGATAGATGGGTTGTTTCCTTAAAATTTATGTTTATTGATTTCTTTTAGTATAGGACTAAAACTAGTGGTTACATTGGGTATGGTACAAGCCGGTCTTATATGGACAGGCACTATTGAAACACCTTATTTCAGATTTGAAAGGAACTTTTTACCCATTTCTTACATTGTTTATTTCTGAGCCTAGCCAGGGACAGGACTCTTAATGTGCCATTAAGTCTGATTAAGTATATAGAAAACTAGGAAAAACACCTTAGCAAGAATAAGAAATGATTGTTGAAGTACGAAGTGGAGTCCACTGAATTAACTCACCTGCAACCTAAAATAGTTTGGATCTAAACAATATTTCCATTTTGAAACATATTTTACTTCATGTGACAACCCTTCCTCACTGGATATTTCAAATAAAAGGACAAAAATGACAGAGAATAAAATGCAAGAAGACTTTCAAGAACTTAGTACACCAAAGCAAGGAAAATTAGGTATAATATCAAATCAGGAAATCACAGATGAAAGAAAATGACTTCTATTTGACCTTGAATATCCCACTTATTCAATAGGAAATAAAAAAAAAGCTAGAGGGTAGTTGTTTCTTGTCATTATACTGTTGCTGATTCTGTGGTTAGTTATTAATTTTATTTTTTATGATTCACAATCTGCTCTTTGAAATATGCCATATGCTCAAAGCAATTCAAGGATGACAACTGTCAGAATTACTCCAATAAAAATTGCCTAAATGAGGAAGATTTACTGCAGTCTGATATTTCTGTCGAAAGCCCCTCTTTGCCCCCACCTCCTCCACCCCTCAAACGCGAAGACTACTGCTTCTCAGACATACAGTGAAGCCTGAACCAATTTAAGGATCAAATCACACATTTTGGGGAACTTATCTGTAGTATTGTCTACCTAAAGGAATAATAAATATTCTAGGCTAAGGCTGCTGTGATAAATAAGAGAAACCATATGTATGTGCATGTGTGCATGTGTGTGTATGTTAGATGAAGACTCTATAATCAACATGCAAGTTCAAAATAATTTTGCTGAAATCACAAGGAAGTGTGATGACTTAAAATGACAATGTCTGCTTTATGTATAACTAATAAAAATTAAATTGGAAGAGTCCTGTATCCTGGCAGCAGCAAACCAAAATCAGGGCAAATTTCTTTCTTCCCAGATGAGGTCTGAAAGGTGGATAAAAATCCAGCTGAAAGCTCCAATCAAAACACATTTTGTTAAATGCTGCCATTTCTTTTTTTCTTTCCCTTCATTTTGTTTCAGTCTATTTATTAATGCAGTTTCATTTATTTCTATTCATCTTGAAGACAAATCTTTGTCCTTCTATAGAATTACACCAAATAGAATGTGATAAAGGGAACTTTCTTGCAATTATGATGTCGGTGCAGCCTGTCAGCGCACAAGGGATGGAAATGAGGTTGGGGACGGGGAAGGGAATTCTAATAGACACCATGATACATACAATGAACGCAGCGATATCCTGTGAGAGAAAGACTTGTCAAGCTAATCAGATCTTCTATAGCTAGGTAAAGGCAGTAACGGTAGTGCTAACCTTGTAAAGATGCTGTTGCTGCTCCTCTGACATCATCAGGTCATGGCTGTCCATCACGATGGATTCCATGTCAATCAGCCAATCCCAGAGCTCCTGGTATTCTGAATCAAAGTCCAAAAGGCTGTAGATAAGGAACAAAATGTATTATGCATAAATACTGTGTAGTTGTTAAAATCTTGCATTAGAATAATATACTCTTGAAATCTCATGATGTTCCTAGTTATATTTCTAAAGAGACATTCTGTATTTATATAGAGTGAATGAAAATGAAAACTGAAATACAATTTAAGCCGGTGCTATGACTTAAATTCAGTGGCTGATGCCAAATCCTGACAACTGTTGGCATACTGCATTTGTTTAAAAAATGTTGAAATGGAAATCCCTAATAGATGTTGTTTAATGGTTTTTAAAGTGCTGAGTTCATATTGAACAAACTTTCCAACAATCATCTTGATACAATTCAGATCAAACCATTATTTTAATTGAAAAATGACTTAATCCATTCAGTCATCCCTCTGCTGTCTATCTGCCTATCTCTGTAAATATCCTACATTTACTTTCATGGATGAGTAGCTGGCATTTCAACTTAACGCCTTAAGATAGGCTTGAGTGAATACGGTAAGCCAGTGAGAACTAAGGCCAGATACAGTATTAGACAGGTGTTCCCTACAGACATGTAAGAAACAAAGGTAAGGACAGGAAGTCAAAACAATGAATCCTTGAATAGCCAGCAATCATTAAAATTCAAAGGAGGATCACTACGGTTTTCAACAAAATAAATCATTAGAATAAGGAGCTTAAAAGGATTAACGTGATTCTCTATTGAAAGCTTAGTGAATAAGTAAAGCACAGATTCTTCTAAAACACTGTGATACAAGACAGAAGGCACATGCCAAAAACCTGCATATTTCCCAAAAAGGTACCCCTCAAAAAGGGATCTTCAAACTTGCACAACTGGAATTAACAAAAGCCTTGCCAGTAGTATCACCCACCAGCCCCATATTGATCAAACAACAGTGCGTATTCTGCTAAAGCTAATTTCTCAAATTTTTAACAACTCGTTTAACAATCTCATTTTAAAAATTAGCAGAGAAACAATAATCAACAGAGAAACAATAAACTAAACATGCTTTTAATGTTATAAATACTATCACAGTTTCAATTGTTGACTAGAGTACCACATGCATAGTAATTTTGAAGGCTTATAGATAAAGTTGTGACAAGTAGAACTGCTTTCTGCAAGAAAGCAGACAAGAGTGAAGAAAGCATTTACCTTTTGTGGTATTATTTTCAATAAGCTGACAACAAAGGAAGTCTTGTATAATGTGAAAATGTTGATTCCTGCTTCTGAAGTAACTCTCTATTTTAATCCACTGTACTCAAGTATACTTTTACTCAATAATTTATGTGGTACTCTTACTTAAAATTGCCTGCTGCCCTGAGGAGGTAAGCAATGATGCTATTATAAAAAGGAAGCATGAAAGGGCAAGTTACTACTATTGAAATATTATGATTTCATTTGGAGTTCAAGGCTTCTCTCCTGTTTCAGGGGGGTCTTTGACTCGGATATCATTTTGAACCTAAAATAAAACTAAACTCTTTTTGAATGGTATATTTGCAGTGATAGTGAATCTATATCCGCTCTTCAGTATAACAAATCTGTATCTTCACTATCTGCTGCTCCATTTTTTTCCCCCTTACATCTTATCCAAATATTATCCAAAGTCATAAAACTGGTAGGCAGTCATTAAACTATATGCTTTATGATATGAGAGGCTAGATTTCATCTCATATAAGCCACTACAGATTCAGATGGACTTGGAGAATTTGTACCAGTGAAAAGTCTAAATTAAGATATGAAGATGATGGGAAAGAAAGCCCATATCTAACATTCATGCCCCGCTGCTGCCAGAATAGGATGGGATGCCTTTGGAAACTGCACTAGGAAGTGGACTGGAATTTTACTATAATAGGCAGATGATGTGCTGGATCCAAGCACCTGCTTTGCATCTGTAGAACAACATCTTAGTTACAAGTCCAAGTTGGTCAATTTATTGGTGTAATAGAATCGACCGATCCTCTAAAGACACACAAAACACTTTGCCCTGGCCTTTATAAAACCCAGATGAGCGCTAGGAAACAGATGAACATTTTGATTTCTAACTAAAGTTCTAAACAGGAACTCAACCCAAAATGAAAAGTGAGAGAAACAGGATTCACTGGAAAAAGCCCATGAAGGGATGCAAGATATAATGGAGACTTTTTTCCCTCATAGTTTATATGCTGTGCCTACTCTTTTTTTGTTTTTCTGCTGTAAAATCAAGTCATCCGGCAGCATTTTTAAGCAAATTGGCAGTTATTTGACTGAGCCCAAAGATGGTGAAGTCAGTTACAAAGCACCATCATTATTTTTTAAAAACTTGATTGCAATATTTTTAATAGTTCTAAAAGAACTCTGGTATATACGTAAAAAAAAGCTTTGTTTTTAGAATGGATGCCTTGCATATAAATGAATGGATCTACTGGTTATTCTTAAATTACTATTTGGAAGATGATGCAAGTTACTAAGCTGCTGAAAAGATGTTCAGAAAATGCAGCAATTGTAGGATCAGTGACATGTTAAGATTAAAATGTACCTGTCAATATATCTGTGGTGTATAGAATATTTCTTTTTTATTCAGAATCTATTTCTTCTGGGCTTAGCAGATCTTTTTGTCATATTGCCACAGGCAGAATCAGGGAAAGCATAAATTCTGAAATACTTATGTGTGTTACAGATACAAGCATTATAGAAAATACCTTATTTTGGCTGCTTATCCAAATCCACCAATCACTAAAAAAAGAATAAATTAAGTCATCTGTTTATTGCAAAAAAATACTCCTTTCCTAAAAGTGCCCAACTATTGCCAACAAAAATGCTATAATTTTAGTTAAACAGCAGGTATCTACATCTCCCTTAATACAGGTTTGTTGGTTAATAAGCTAAAACCATTAGCTACATAATAACTAAAATGACATTAAGAAGTATATTTTGTCTTGGTAAACAGGGAATCAGATATGCAGAATTACATGTCTAATCCCTTGAACCCTAAACATATTTCTTGAAATGTGGACATCAATTTATTATTTTGAATGAAAATTCATGAGCACCTTTCTCATGAGAAAACCAGTTTGCCTGTGGCATTAATAAATAAAAAGGAATGCGAAGGTATTTCTATCAGCCTTTTTCCACATGTTTAACACATACTTCCAGTCTGCATTATTTCTTCAATGGCTCACATGGTCTTTAGCAGTATTGTAAACACACTGGTATGCCTACCAAAAAAATTCAGCCAGACAAAAAGTTCTTCCAAGTTTTTTGGGTCATCTTTTTTTGGAATAACTTTCACTTGTTTTTGTAAGGAGGATATAGGAGAAATCAGAGTTCTGACCTTAGCAGCTTTAAGATTGCCTTATATTTTGTGCATGCTTGAAGCCCCCTCTAACACATTTAGCTCAAAGCATCACGCATGAAAGCCCAGTTCAAGATGGTGACAAGATCTCAAGATCTAGACTTTATATTGTGCACGAGTGCTGTAAATATCTTATCCACATCTCCCAGTAGTACCTGTAAAAATCCTCCCCAGTTTTGAGAGTATGCAATATTTCCAACAAGATTCACTATAACTTTTTGTAGTTGCTCTCAATTACTCTCATTTAGGTCTTTCTGTCTGGCTAGCTGGTGTTCTCCTATAGTGGATATCTGTACTTTTCTTTTTGATTGTCACTTTAGCTATTTCCATGCAAACCATCTCTATCATCATTGTAATAAGATTGCTGTCCTACAGGAAATTTCCTGTTCTTTACACACCCAGAAGTAATCACCCTGTTCTGCAGATACTACCTTACCTATCTCAATTTAGCTATGTCCTACACAAAGCCACCTCCCAAACCTATATAAACAATTCCCCATCTAAAATAACTCCTGTTCCCCCTGCAGACACTCTTCCTTCTCCCAAGTCACACTTCCACAACAGCTAATGGATAGAGATAATAATTTTCCCTGTTATGCAAATGGTTCCTTCTCTGTAGAGATACCAATCTCCAGCTAGGTCATCCTACTATGGTATTTCTGTCTACACAGTTTTTTTGTCCATAGGTTTTATGCTGTAGATAGATGTATCCACTTTCTTTTCAGATTACTGAAAGGCATTTATATTGCATTCAGTACCTCAGACTGGTTCAACTGGAAGATTTCCATCTTAATTCAACCCACTCTTCTTTCCATAATGACTGAATACATGATATTGTATTTGTCTCCCTCCAGTCCTTTGGCACCTTAAGCCACTGTTGAGCCTCTAAGGGCTGTGATGACCATAAGGGCCCAGAAAATTGGCCACAGTGAAGATAAGGTAGAAAACAATAGTAGATTCCCATTCCCAGTAATAAGTATGTAATTACAAGTGTAAACAAGTGCATGTAAGAGCCTATTTACTTTATACATATGGTATGTAGAATTAAAAACTGGATTTTTCCATGAGCCTTAAAGTTTTATATCCCCTGTCCTCAATAAAATCAAATGTCTGATGATGTCTTACTGTCTTAAGTCCCACACAAAATTTCAACCTTCACTCTTGCCCACATTCAATGTGACTGCAATATTAGAAGCTGGTTTTGAATGTGTAGCCACCAGTACACATTTATATACATATACACACCAATTCTGAACAAATTATTTCTACGATTGGCACTAGCTGCACTGGCATGTTTGAGAATCTGACAGATTTCTGCATAGGTAATCAAGATCTCAGTAATCCTACATAATTAGCCCACATCAACTTCTCTAAAACAGTCATCTTTCTGTATAATAAGAGGGGGTGTTTACAAGGCTCATTTATCTTTACAGTCAGTAATTTAATAAAATCCTGTTTCCAAGACCTCCTGAGTTAACAATTGGAAAAGGAAATTCTGGAGATAAAGTACTCATGAACACCTTGGTCAATGACTTCCCTTGCATAGGAAATGACAGGCAAAAGTTCTACTGTATTTACTGGTTACAAGAAACTTCTATGATGACGGTGTACCTAAACAATGAACACTAGTCAGTTCCTTTGAACTGCATTTGCCCCACACTATTATGAACTCACAGGTATGTTCTTATATTCATTTAGAGGAGATGGCAGTTGGAAGTTATGGTTTTCAAAAGACCTTCAAGAAAAGGTCTTAAACCAGAACTACAAGTATTTTTAGTTGTGAAAAAGGGAGGGACAACAAGATTTCATTTTAGCATAGTCAGTTATTGATCTGTCCAAGATTTTTCATTCAAACTATTAAGAAAGAGTGCTTTTATATATACAGTTACATATATAACATGTATATGTGTGAAGGTATGTGTGTTTACATTTGTTAAAAAACAACCTGAGTCAAGGGAAAACATTTAAAATTAAAGCTTCCTAGAAGTACAAAGCTGACATGTTTGACCTGGTGGACTATAAGTGAATGGCTTCACAGTCATATTTCCCAGTCACTAGTAGAATAATAATTATAGAAAATTGACTTGCAGAGGTATTAATACACTATAAGGATGCTTCCTTGGAAGATGTTAAGAAATCAAAAGATATGAAGCAATTGGAAGAGAAAATCCTGAGACAAAAGAAAACATTATATGTTTTAAAATAAAAATAATACATTGTTATTAGATAATGTTAGGTAGTCCTATGAACAAACCATGATTTGGAAAACTTTTCCAGACCCCACTATTTTTTGCATACAGATATGAGAAAAAAAAATATATATAGAAAGAATTTCCCCCTGCTTCTTGGCCTAGGAAGAAAAATCCTGGTTAACTAGAAGTAAGAAAAAGTGAATCATGTAAAAAAACCCACAGATCAGTAAGAATAAAACAACAAAAAGAATAGTTCCCTACCTATTACTTCCCACTGTGTGAACTTTTGACATATCAGCAAACTCTTCCTTTCGCTTGCTACTACTGTTGTACTGCTCACTGTACAGCTTTAAGGACATCTGTTCAACAGCATCTCTTTGTGCTTCCAGATAGCATAGCTGAACCTCAGCCTAGAAAAACAAAACAAAGAGAAAAAAACCCACAACATAACTTTTTAAAAAAGAAATTCAGAAAGAATGCATTCAATACAAATACTTTTGGACTGCAATGATTTTAACCAAATGTTTCACACCATCTTTTTTCTCCTTGCATGATAGTCAAAAAAGGCTGAATAAGTCAGAGGAAAGTACAGTGTATTCCCAAATGTTAGAACTGAACTGTTAAGGGTTCTATTGGAGAATGTGCTATATCTTCCATGAGGTGTGTATCCAATCAAATGCTGCATAAAAATATCTGGAAATGAATCAAAAATATATTCAAAATCATGCACAGTAACAGAAAAGATAGATACACAAAATTACATTTACAGGCTTCAAGAATGATATTGTTAACACATTGTCTGTTCTTCATGATTATTGAAAGTCATATTGCTACAGATATTTTAATTTTCAATAGCAATGTAAACAAAACGAAGCAAATTGTCATTATCTCTTGACCACTGATTACTCAGCATTTTTCATGGCAAGGAAGAAGGCAATAAGTAAGATGTGCTGTTTTCCATCAGACTCTGTGCCTGGCCAGAAGAATGTTGAATAATATTTGGCATCATAACTTATTGAATAGACACTTTATTTACTGCAGCTGTGGTGATAAGTTTGATTCTGAGGCTCAGAGAACCAGATGATAACGAGATGAAATCTGCTGCTTGCCACACTTGCCCCTATGAACAGGACAAAGAACAAAAGGTAGAGTAAGTTCAGAAGCACTTTGGGACCAATATGCTATTGTTTTCTTTTCATATGTTTCACCAAGACAAAAGCACACCACAAATTCTAATAGCGCTTCAAAAACTGCTACTTCTGTGTAACTACATACTCTCATTCTGATTAGGAGAATTCCTGCATAATTACTTGGTGCTATGGCAAGTGAACACAACAAGCACGGAGGAAATTTTGCATAAGAACTCTTGCAGTTTCTGCTGCAACCAACCTATGGAACAACAGCAGCTGTAAAGAGCAGTGTTAGGGCTGAAGAGCAGAAAGGAAATCTGCAAAATCTAGGAAAAGTGCAGGCGAGTGAACAGAAATCATCAGTGAAGAATATCAGTAGTGGAAGTTTGAAGGAAGGCTGGAATGTGTTTATAAAGTTGTGGTAATATGACTTATGTGTATTTGTTTATGCCTCACCTTGATGCAATTTATGCTGTGTAATAATGTGGCTGATTTGGAAATTTCATTTCCTTTTAAAATTTCTCTTTCAAACATCGACAGCTTTCTCTCTCAGTTGCTTCTTCGTGAGAATTGTTATTTGGTAGTAAACATCAACATGTTTTTGAGAAATTAAAAAAAAAAAACCCAACAAAAAATGCTAGGAATTGTCCAAGGACATGGAAGATAAAAGTTCCAAGTAAATCATGCAGGTCTTGTAGTGTGTACATAAATGAAATACAAAGCTTTCATATATAGTCTAAAATAGCAGAATATTAAACCCCACAGGGTTACCAATGAAGAAATATTACTTGCAGCATTGTTTGACCAAAAAAACTCAGCTCTAAACTATATGAATACATGTTATTTCTCAAATAGCAACTATCCCAATATTTGAGATACATATTTATTCTTTTTTCATTTTCTAATTTTCATCCCTATAATTTTCTCTGTATTCTAAAATGAGAGACAGGAAAAATAAAGCAAGCAACTTTTTACAGATATTTCATTCTCTGCTCACTAGCAAAAATATTTATAAATAGGCAAATCATTAATACATATGGAAAATCAGAGAAGAAAAAGGAGAATGAAATAGAATAGGAGGGGAAAGCAACATAGGATGGAAAGAGTGTATAAGTACATGGAGAGGGATGAGTAAGAATCCACTATTTCTTTCTCACAGTTGTAAGTATCACTTGTTCTCAGGATTATGATCTCCATCAACAACATACTCTATGAATCCTGAATACAAGCAATTGTGTCCTAGTTCTTGTACATCAGAAATATGGTCCCTCTATAAATCACCTATCTTTATTTTTACACCCAATTTCTGTTTTCAGCTACTGCAAATATTTACAGCAACTCAAACTTGGGTAGTGTAGAGTTTCAGATGGATCTATGTGATTTCTTTTCTGTATTAATTCATCTATCTCACTGTAGCACTTATGCAATTTTTTGTCCCTGTTTCAGTGATATCAACTGCAGATTCAAAGAGGCTTTGAAGACCTTGAGTAGGTATTGATCTGTTTAAGTCTCAAAAAGCTGCATTCTGTAGAAGCTGAACTAGCAGGCACAAGGCACAACCTAGAAAATAGTACATAGTATAGATATGTTATAAATTTACTGCAGTTTATTTTAAATTGAAAATCTTTAAATGACAATAAAGGACTACTTTTGCTGCATTCTGTCAGAATAAAGTAGCAACTTCATTAGTTGGTGATCAAATAGGGTAAAGCCCTACATATGCTTCTTAGTTACTTAAAACACCTGTAAGAGCTTGGACATAGGAAAGTCAAGTGAGTGCATAATCCATCTGTTCTGTGAAAACATTTTATACCGAAATGGACTAGAACAAATATCACTGAATTGGTGTTGAAAGGGAAGTACTTTGAGACATTGTTTCCTAGGGAACACAAGTCTTGTTATGAACTATGTTACTGTAAGAAAAAATATTCTGTGTTTTAAATATACAAATTATAATACATACACTTGAAATTGAATTATCAAGATATACTATCTAGCGTCATCCTTTCTCTTCAGTGCTGTAGGAGAGCTACACCACTGCCACACTAGACTGTAATTCCTATAGAACTACATATGAAGTAGAAACATAGTTCAGTTTCTCTGCCATTAAGTTATTGGGCAGCAAAATACAATGAGCAACTCCAAGCACCATGGCTGGGTGGAGCTGGTAAAGTCACAAAGGATGGTGATAACTCTGTTGTGTTATGTTAATGAAGAACCTGAGGATGGGGGGCAGGAGTTGCAACCTAGCAACATATTTATATGGTTGGGCGGTGGCCAATGAAGACTTGTTACTAGGGCAGAAGTGACCAATCAATGTTTACCTCATGTTTGGCCTGCTTGGTCTATAAAAGCAGCCAGTTAACCCATAATAAAGGACTTCAACTGAAATCAAATAGATTTGTCGTGAGGTTCACTTGCTCCCGCCGTCATAATTAGCTAAATTTAATATGAATAAAAGCATTGTCTTTTAAATAACAAATTCCAGTTTCTGCCAAACAAGGTGTTCAGGTGGTATTATGCAGCATGTAGACTTAGAAGGTTCACCCATATGTGTATTTTATAGAAGTGCTAAATCAACTGTACCATTCTAAAAGGATGCACATCCCAAATTGACACTCTTTATATCTTTGTAATTGGTGAACTTCTTGAGAGATAAAACTGGGAGTAATTCCTTACCATAGTTAAGTTGATCACAGTAGCATTTCTGTGGCCATAGATGTGCCCTCAAGCATTTTTTTTTGAGTTTTCCTGTCACAATATTCTGTCTATTTCTCCACATCATAAAGTTGTGGCGGAGGCCTTATTACAGGACATGAAACAGACTCTGTGACTTTCACAGATGCAGCTACTAAATAACATTATGTTGAGGAGTACACAGTTCAAAATACCTTCCATAGAGATGTAGCTTACAGAAAGCATTCTTGGGCAGGCAAGAGTTTGACCAAAGACTCCATACAAACAGACTTGATTATCCACCACTCCATCCCCACAGCGAGCCATCAGGTCTTCCATTGCTGAAAATGCTTAGGATAGAAGCAATACTTCCAAAAAATCACTCTGGCATTTTAAATGGCATTGTAAAACAGAACCACAGAATCATTTAGTCAGAAAAAGCTGTCACGATCAAGTCCACCTCTTGGCAGTGTTATGCTTCTTGGTCTTCAAGTGACTTCTTGGCAGTACTGCTTCCAGCCTATGTGTAGGCATTTGGTTTGTTGTTTTAGCAGGATGGTAACTCCTCTCCTCTGTTGGGTTTTTTTTCCTTTCACTTTCCACCTCCTCCCTTTAAAACAAGGACCTTGCTGCAGTTGACTTCTTTCTTAGTCTGTTACCCTTCTTGCTTTTGGCTCCCCTATGTCTTCCATCCTGCATCTGGCACTCTCTTCAGGACTGAATCAGATTATAAAATAATCCTACCTCATAAAATGTGTTTACTGGGAGCTGAACATTTGATAGTCCTATTACATAGGGCACGCTGTGCTTTGATCATGTAGGAAATTAATTCTGTTAATCCTGACATGCTTGTTACCAGTTAAAAACTTAGCAAAGTGGATTTATCATCATAAATCTCAGAAACACTTTTATATTGGTAATAGCTTTGTCACTATTACACTTTGTCACTTATACACTATGTTTCAGTGTATTAAAACCACCCTAACAATGTGAAACCTCCACACAGAATGAGAATTACAAGGCAAAAACATTCTTACTTATTAAGGTACTTAAAGTCACCAACAGAGTTTAAGTAACACAATGAATTTTAAGCCTGTCCACAGAAGCCATAAAATGAAATTCTATATAAAGTAGGGCTGTGTTACAGGAATTCAGGCAATTCCTAGAACCACCATTAAAAAACAGAGGGGAAAAAGAAAAATAAAGTCAGTGAATAACAACAATAACTTTTTGCAGGATTTCCCATTCCTTTTAGAAACCACATAGTTTTATTTTTTTCTTTTTTTATAAAGTTTAGGAACGTGACCTGTGACTTCAGGACTGGAGTGGAGTGCAAATGCAATCAGAAGCATGGCCTCAGCAGCATTGTCTGACCAAATCCATGAAGGTGTCCTGATCATACTGCTAATTTAAAATCTGGACCTCAGGTGTCTAACTCCTGACTGTCCCCCTGCCTTTGGTTCTGTTCAGAGTAACATTAAATACAACACAAAACATGGCATGCCCTGTACATCAAACAGACCTCAGCTATGTACCCAGAGAAGTTCCTTATAACACAAATACCAAAACACATTGAAGAAAAGTATGAAAGGATTAACCTCTCCAGAGACTTCCAAGACCATGAATAGCATCTGACAATAGCATCCCAAAATTGCAAGGTGAAAAAAAGTCCTTGCAAGAATAGGAACTGAACAATAGTCAGCATATTTTGCTACTTTTCTTGTCTTGCAGGTCTGCAACTCCATCCGGCAGAACAAGAGGGTGACAGGCAGGACACAAAAAAGGGTTTGTAATAATCAGGGATCAGGCGGGGAACAGGCTTGCTCTGAGAACAGAAATGGCTGGGATGGTGAACAGGGCTTGTAAAAACCAGGCAGAATATGTAAAATAACAAAGATGCAGATCCAGCCTAACCCATCAACATAACCAGTTAGAGTACGGTTCATAAAAACTGTCACATGCCTTCCAGCCCCTTCAGCAACGCCCCTTCACACACCACAAGAACTGGCAGCCCAAACACCCCCATTCTTACAAACCCAGAAAAAATTGACCTATTAAAGTAGCAAATCATCAGTACAGCATTTTGTCTTGATTTCTTTCCTGTTAGCGAACGATTTGTTATAGGTGGTCAGAACACAGACATGTTGTACTTAAGGTAAGGTTGAATATCTTCCTGGGCCAGTCAAGATCCCCAAGTAGTCAAGAAGGGGAAGTCAGACACAGAATTTCCTCAATGTGCTAAAATTGTAAAATTAATCTTACTTAATTAAAACCTCCACTATTTGCACAGTTCTAATTGTTCCTGCCATTCTCTCTGTTTGCACTTTTAAAGCAATGAAGTGTCTTAAAAAGAGATTCTTAAAGAGTCTACCTATCATCCAAAGCCTTGATTTTTCTAAAAGTTGTACTCCTCTAAAAGGCTTGTGAACACGGACAAGCAATGCGCTTAACAGTCTGTAGGGCTGGGCATTCAAAATGGCCATGCCCTTGACATTAAAGCTACCAATTTTCAGAATCTCAGCACACGTGTGCCAGAGGAATTTTACAGTACACAGTCCTCCATCCCCATCTCTGCAGCAGATTGACACGTACATTTCTATTTAAAAGTAACAAGAGAAGGTAGTCCTTTAAAAAAGAATATCCCCTGGGGAAAACTACCCAACACATACCAGGAAGGCATGACTGAGCTAACGTAAAAGCATTACAGCCTTTTCCTTGGAAAATTTTCTCAGAGATCTATTTTGTGCACACTTTGGAGAAACCTCTTTTCTCACCATTGGGAGCCGTCTTCCTATGAAGTGAAACCCGATGACTTATTTGTAGAAAGTGGTTTCCAAGTTATCTGAATATATTGTGTTGGAAAATCTCATTTGGAAGTAAATGTAATTATTTACTTCCTTAAACTTGCAATGTATGAATCTGAAGTTACTCAGGTAATACACATTGACTTTTAATTCATTTGACCATACCGCCGTAGTATTCCTGTTTTATGTTTTGGTATCTTCTCATTATCAGAGATTTTTGTATAATGCTGATATTTATGCTAAAAGGAATCTACATAAAATGTAGTAATGACTAGTAAGATGATGCCTGCATCATTTGTGAGCATGTTAGAGAGTAATTATTTTCAGTGGTGCATGAACAGTCAAGGCTTTTTCCAAGTAGCTCCATTTTAAACTTCTGTATGCTTGAGAAATGTTTCATATTTATTAACCTAATTTTTACAAACACATATATACATATTTAACAACCAGTTTCACAATTTCTTATACATACCAGCTCACAAAAGTGCCGAAGTCTTGAGATAAAGTCTCCTTTTGATTCAATATTTTAAGTCAAATCCTTTGAGAAGCTCAGCAGTGTCAAACATTTTCAAGTCCAAACTCCTACACTGAGTGTACTTCAAAGATTCTCATTAAATGCTTATTTGACTTGTTCTGAAATTGAAGGAGATTCTTTCCATGTCTAGATACTCTATTTGATGTTGTATTACCCCTAGAGATGGGAATGTCTTCTTACTATGCAATATAAGTGATTTGGTGCTGGGTTTGGGGGGGTTCTTTGTGATTTTGGGGAGTTAGTTTTTGTTTTTATTGGCTGGGCTTGTTTTTGTTTTGTTTTGGTTCAGTTTGGTTTGTGTTTTTTTTTTTTTAAATTAAGATAATTTTTCTCCTCTTACAGGGAAAAATTATATTTTTTTCAACAGCTTTTTAGATATTGAACTATCACTGATATAAAATTGTGCAGATATGAATACAGCACTCTGTCTCCACTGCAAGATTTAGTAAGAACAGGCAGACTATGAAGAAGGATAAAAACTACATGTTAGTTAATTAATTTTTTATGTAACACCAGGGAAATACAGGCTGTGTGTTTTTCTCTGTACATTGTTTTTCCTATCCATATACATGTGAGAGAAATACATATATGGCTTTTGAGGAAAATTAGAAACAGAAAGGTAAAAAAATAATTTTGAGGAAATGTTAAAAACTATTATTAGTAAAAATAATAATTATCATAGCAACAGCAAAACAAATAGCTTAATATGTTGATGTATACAACTGCTTTGCCATGTATAAAAAGCAAGCAGAGACTGCAGCTCCTTTGAGTGTATTTATGATCCTCAGAATAGGAGCCTCTTGAAACATCTGACACCTACCAAGGTAGAGGGAACTGTAAAAAGATAACTGTTTTAAACATAAAATATTTGTATTGCTGAGAGGTCAGCTTTGCTGCTGCTGACTTCATTGCAATTTGCATACTATTAAAGCATTACCCATAATGTTTGCAAAATTTAATTTTAAAACTGCTGTTAAAGATGTTTGCTGAATTGTAAGCACCTAGGACATTTGGGAAATTTGTTAACACTTTTATAGTTACAGTATTTCTGCCTCAGTTTGTGTTTTACTTACCCCCCAAACCTACACTTACTGTACTCTTCTTCCATTTTATGACAATGAATCTCATATTAATGCAAGCTGAGACACTTAAAAACCCCAAGTATACTGCAACAGTACAGTAATGGAGATAACTTTCCTTTTTATTCTCATTACATTTAACTTTCTCAAAAATGTCACTAACTTATTTATTTATTTTTTGCTGGGGCCTGAGATCCAATTATATGCCTATAGACTAGAGGTGTTGGTTATGATTTTCTACTTCACTCTAATACAGGCTTTCTCATTAAATCTCACAGCTTGGTAATCACAGTCATCACGTTTGTGTTTCACTGCTGCATTCATGCTCACATTCTCTTCCCCCGCTCCCTCTCCCAAGATCTTTATTTACTCCCTGACAGAAACTGCAAAATTAAAGATGTTAAATGTGCAGATACAATCTCTGCTTCCTTTGCTCTGCCAGACTAGCACTTTGCTCTAAAATACACTCACTTGAGGAAGTACTGATATTAACTCAGTTACCACAGTACGTGAACTACCATTCCCCTTTGAAGTACTATTGAAAGTTGTCCTTAGATGATAATGGAAAGCAGGAACAACATGAATTACTCTACATAGTAACAACAACAATTTAGTTATCAAAACAGTACAGAACAAGCATGTCTTTATACTAATCTTTAAAAAATTTAGCTTCCTAGTGTTCTAATAGTCTTTTCCTATGGCTCAGGAATGCACAGTAGCACTCACCCCAGTGCCTGTATCCTTATTTCAAAGAGAATCATTCAAACCAACATCCACCCTGTCAAGAATCTTGACTTTGAGTTGCTAATGCAGAATAAAAATCAATATAAATTTTGATCATTTGATGAATATTTACTTCTTCGGAGCCCGGGGATTTAGAATTGAAAACTGCTGAATCAAGTCATTTTATTTTTTTGTGTTTGTGCCAACACCAATTTACTAACCTCCTGAAAGTTCCTGAACAAGATGTCTCATGTGGCATACATGTTGGTTTTTCCTGTCAATCATAACTGTGTGCCAGTAGGGAAGCATAAACATTTTCCTTTCGTACTCTTAGTTCTCTAAAAAGGACTATTTTGATTACTTCCCTGGAAAAACTAAATTTATCTTATTTAGATATGCTGTAGAATGCCTATGTCTATTTTTCCACGAGGGCTGCTCTGCCTAAATTGATACTATCTATTAAATATTTTCTTTTCAGTATGAGTTGCTTCATACAAAGAAAGAGTCTACAATCACTGCAAACAAAGCTTAGTAACACAAAACAGATAAAGAGCTATACTGACACAATCACTTCCCCTATGTATTTTCTGAAAAACTGCATGAAAATTCTGACCAGTATAATTTGCACCAAATTTTGTGAAAATGATGATAGCAGGAGATAAATAGATCCCACATTAAGATGTGACTCCAGTTTGCATTTAATCTTAAAAAGAAATGTACCTTCAATATTAATAAAATAAGCTTCTAAACAATGTATATGTAAAGCTCCTATGTTTCCATAGTGATAGGGGGAGTACAGGGAGCAGGGGGAAAAGGAGAAGCAATGCTTCTAATTTTGAAAAAGACCTAGATTAGTTAAACAAGAACTGTAAATGCAAGCAATTTTCATCTTGCAAATTTTTTTTTATATGAGTCAGTGGCAGACAGGCTTTATCTTAAGGAGCAATTTTGTTGGTCTCTTATAAATTAAATAAAAGTGGCAGCAGCTGTCCTTCAGAAGGCTGATATAAGCTTGTATAGTCATATGATATTATGTAGACAGATGTTTTAAATAAAATAAAATATTTAGATTGCTAGATACTTTGCTAGATACAAAGGCAATTATAGGATGTCTTTGTTAAATTAAATTTCTCATTCCTCTGAAAAGAAAAAAAGGAATTGTCCTGGAAACTGTACCAAAAGGAAATGATCCTATATCTAAAACAGCTGGAGACTGCAACTAATATAAATTTACTTGAAAATAAAAATGCTGTATGCCTCCAGAGACATGCAGAAACATGCAGTAAAACCAGATGTGACATAAAATTATTTTTAAAAACCTAAGTTTATATATACATATCAAATATTAAGATACGATCTACTCATATAGAGAGACTGTTCAAGGCTAAGACAAAGAAACAGAATAATTAAAGCCCTAAATTTAACGAAAGTGACATATTTTTTCTAACAATAAAACCTTTTTTTCATGAATGCTGCCCTTTCAGGCACCTTACTTTGACAAGGATCATAATGTGATAACATTTTATTTCATTACCAAGACAAAATTTAGTGAAAACCTTTTATCTCAGAACTTCAAGGTAGATTTTGATTCACATCTATGCTATGTGTGTCAAAGCTCTAAAAATAACTTTAAAAGTAAAGACAATATCCAGCACTCACATTCTTTAGATACTGTATTTAGGAAAGCTTTCCACAGTGTAAAAGGTAATTTTGCCAAAGTAAAGTGCACAATTTGTTTTTATGTGAAACCTTTAAAAATGTATCATATTCTAGTCTATTACTATCTAATGCGACTCAGCCTATTTGCTCTTTCCATTTTTGTTGAAAACATCAGTATAACAGGCTGCATTCTATGTACTTGTAGTTGTTCTAATATTCCCCAACAACTCTGTTACAAGCTTGTCAAGACTCCAGGCCCAAATCTGCACAGCTGATTTGGCTAAAGCACGTAAAGTCTTCACTTACTCATAAAGCAAACATTCCAGGAGGAGTGCATTTGTAAAAAACATAAGAATAAGAATTTTACAGGTGTGCCTGTTGATTCACAATTGACAAAAATCCATCCAAATTTGCATAGCTGCCTTCTTCCTTGTTCCCTAATAAAATGATACTGTCAATCACTTGTTCAGGATGCTTTTTTTGCAATATTATTCTGTAATTTGAACAATGAATTAAACTTTTTTTCCCTTCTCACACCTAACAAAACCACCCCAGCAAAATAAAACCAAACCAAGTATACCCAATATATTGAAAGTGATATACTATAATCCCTATGCAGCAAGAGAAGCAAACGATGTTAAAGATTCCTTTCAGAAATCTTCAGGTTGGATTGCTTTCTTTTTATCCAACAGCTTTAATTGGCTAAGTGCCTTTGGGCCAGCTAATGCCCAGAGAGACCTAAACTCAGTAATCTCATAAATACAATGATTTTAACAGATTTTCATCAAAGAAATGACCATTACACAAGATACTGCCTGTTTGGTGCTGAATTATTTCTCATTTAGAATGTAGATAAAATTGCCAAATTAATGCAAGATTTACAGTTCCAGTATTCTCTGCTAACAAGAGCCCAACAAACAGGCAACATTTTCTTATTTTTACTTAAGTTTAAACAGATATTTAAATGGACATGAATAAAAATTTTAATTTCACAAGGAAAAGGATCCCGCTCCAAAACAGACTGAGAACAGAAAAATCACCCCTGTCAAGATGTTCAAGGACAACACATATGTGTAATAAATGTTCATGAGAGCATACAATTGCATAACAATGTTTTTATTTCAAACAATATAAAGAAGTATAACTCAGATGATGACAACATATCACAGTTTAATATGTATACCTGATGCATCATTTTATTTTAAATCCTGACCCATGAAAATGTGACTTTTCTGCGGCTAAAATACGATGCATATTGACTCAAGGAACCTGAAGTTCAACTACTACCAAAAAAATATCTGTCAAGGGAAAACTTTATTAAACAATTGTACATTTCCAGTAACCATAAATAAGACAAGACTTTGTGACTGTAGAATACATGTATAAAACACCATACTGTTAAAGAGGTTATTACTATATGGGGATTCTGGGCACTCATATAATGATGGACCTTAATTTGTTTCCACAGGTGAAAAAAGTTCTAAACCATCTAACGACCTTACAACATGACACAGGACACAGGTCCCTTAGAAGTGAAAATAGCAACAAAAATCATTACACACTGATTAATCTAGATTCAAATGAGGTCACAAATTGATAACTCGTAAGTCAAGGGCCATAACAGTATCTTAAAACAAATATTTTAAATGCAGTTTGGTTAAAAGGTTTAGAGATGCTGCCCAGTTGTGTAAGGATGGGGTCAGGAAGGTCAAGGCTCAGCTGGAGCTGAACTTGGCAAGGGAAGTGAAGACTAACAGGAAGGGCTTGTACAGGTATGGCAACCAGAAAAAGAAGGTTAAAGAAAGAGTACTGATGAATGAAAGCAGTAAGCTCACATCAACAGAAGAGGAGAAGGCTGAGGTACTCAACTTTTTTTGCCTCAGTCTTCACCAATAACCACTCTCCTCCTTCCCCAACACCTTCCCCAGGTCAATGGACAAGACAGGAAGTGGGTGGGTAAAGCCCCTCTACTATAGTGGATGATCAGGTTCATGACCTCCTAAGAAACCTGAACATATATAGCTCTATGGGATCTGATGAGATGTAGCCCAGACTCCTGAGGGAACTAGCTGATGGTGTTGCCACTCTCCATGATATTTGAAATGTCATGACAGTCAAAAGTCCCTGATGACTGGAAGAAGGGTAACATTGTGGCCATTTTTAAAAAGAGTCGAAAGGATGACCCTGGGAACTACTGATCTGTCAGCCTCACCTCTGTGCCTGCAAAGATCATGGAACAGATATTCCTAGTTGTGCAAAAGCACATGGAGGACAGGAAGATGATTACAGGCAGCCAGCTTGGCTTCAGCAAGAACGAGTCCTGCCTGGTCAACTTAGTGGCTTTTTGTGTTGGGGTGACCACATCAGTGGACATTGGAAAAGTAATGGATGTAATCTATCTGGACTTCCATAAAGCCTTTGACACGGTCTCCCACAACATCCTTCTTTCTAAACTGGAGAAATATGGGTTTGATGGGTGGACTGTTTGGTGGATAAGGAATCGGTTGGATGGTCGCATCCAGAAAGTAGTGGTCAACAGATGGAGATCTGTGACAAGTGGTGTCCCCCAGGGATGTGTCCTTTAATATTTTCATCAGTGAGACTGAGTACACCCTCAGAAAGTCTGCAGAGGTTGAGCAAACTGAGTCGTACTTTTGTTACATGAGAAGGATGGGATGTCATCCAGACAGACATGGACAAACTGGAGAAGTGAGCCTATGAGCTTCTACAAGGCCAAGTGCAGGGGTTGAGGTTGTTCACCCAGGAGAAGAGAAGGCTCTGGGGTAGACCTTACAGCAGATTTCCAGTATCTGAAGGGGGCCTACAAGAAAGTTGGGAAGAGACATTTACAAGGGACATTGATAGGTAGTGGTTTCACAGTAATGATAGGACTAGGGGAAATGGCTTTAAATTGGAAGGGGAAGATTTACATTAGACGTCAGGATGAAATTCTTCACAATGAGGGTGGTAAGGTACAGGAACAGGTTGCCCAGAGAAGTCATAGACGCACTCTCCCTGGAAGTGTTCAAGGCTGGGTTGGACAGGGTCTTGAGCAGCCTGGTCTGTTGGGATCTGTCCCTGCCCATGGCAGGGGAGTTGGAACTAGAAGATATTTAAGGTCTTTTTCAACCCAAACCTTTCTATGATTCTGTAACTCTTTGATTCTATTCTCACAAATGCTTTAAACAGACTGATTGACGCTATGAAGACTTTTTTGCTTTTATCACAGCATTATTAAAACAGAGGTTTTAAGCCTGAGTGTTACAATAGAACATTAAAACTGTTATTAATAGGCACAGGAAATCATCATACAAATGGTTAGCAGCTATTGAAATGGGATGGTCTGAAGCCTAAGGACATATTTAGCAGGAAAACATATAGGCATAGGTGAGAGATCCTGATAATAAAACCCCAGGCTAACCTTGCAGCCCTGGTTCTCCTTGCTGAGCATGCTTGAAAACTAACTACTCTAGTGGTCCATTTCCACAGAGGCCATATAGGAATTATGCTTAGTGACACTTTTGCATTGCCTGTGAGAAAAAAATTTGGAGCCTATCACAGGACCTTACATCCATTCTTTAATTGAGTGCCTAAACCAACAAAAGTTAGCTTGTTCTTTTTGGATCTTGGTTTCGTTATAACTGAACCATCAGAGTCTTATTGGAGTACACTCAGATTAAAAGTTCAAGTTTCGAAGCTATCAGGAATAATTAGTACAGAAAGTTGTATGGTAGCAGGACATTATGGTCTTGTTTATGGAGCTGGAATTTCCAATCAGCATGATTGCATCTATTTCTAGTGCTTTGTTAATCGCTTCCTGAAGATGCTCATTAAAACCTCCTATGTCAACACGTAATGCTGTGGCTGAAACTGAGATTGGGAATACAATCACATCTCTTGGCTTGGCTGAGAAGCACACTGCAACATTGTGCACTTTATCACAAATGCTGTTTTTCCATTTGATAAAATGCTTTCCCATGTCATGGAACAGTGGTCATTTATTTCAGAGGAACAAGCTGAATCTTCATCATTAAATGCTGGATGTGAGCAAACATAATTCTATTTTTGTCTCCCTCAACAATGAAACCCAGTGAGACCCTAATTCAGCAATTTAACATCTCTCTTACAACAGCCACAAAACTGATGACAGCTCTAGACAATAATCACTTTCCAATACCATAGTATCTACCTACCAACTGTGAAAGTTCTCATAGCCATAGTCAATAACTGAAGCGACCAGTTCCACTGTGCTGCATGTGATTGGTGATATTATCCCTTTAAGTGTGTTATTTAAGTTTGCAATGCAGTTAATTGAAATCCTACTAGATGCAAATCAAAAGTTTCAGCCTTAATTGAGATATTTTGAAAATTGAACCCATTGCTTCAGGCAGGTGCTACATGAGATTCCATTAATATAGGTAATTAACATTAGCCTCTGCTTTAATTAACATGCACACTTTAATTAGGAAAGCATTAACCAACATTAAAAAATCTGATCTTCATGCATCACGAAAACTGCAAAGTTATGACTATGTTATTTTTTCCAAGACTGTAAATCACACATCAATTTTTTTCTTTAAATACATCAATATATTTTTAAAAGAGAAATATGTATATAAAGTGTTCATCTTTGTTTAAGTGAATATTTAAAAGGTAGAAAAGATTTCTTAAGAATATCTAAAATATGAGATCACATAATACTTCAAAACTTCTGTCTAAATTTATAAATACGTATGTTGTATATATGTGTATCTAAATAGTCACTTTATAAGTGAAAATAATTACTTGGTAATCAGATCCACTGCTTGCTGTTAATTCTATGGTGGAGTCCAAACAGTATTTTCCAGAGCTGGAATGTTAAAAACAAATGTCCTGTCAACAGAACAAGCTTTGTTTCCCATCATGCTCATTTTAACACACAACCTTTTAACAAAATGCTGCTCACTAGAGTAAGTGAGCCTATGATTGCAAATACACGTTTGCAAACATGAACTGAATGTCTTCTTGAATTTGCTCAGAGCCTTAAACAATATACTCAAGAAAGAGCCTTTTGTACCAAAAGTTTTTTGTCCTTCTGTGCCACAAAGCCCACCACTGAGCATCAGCACCTCTGGGAGTTCAGTTCATTGTGGAGCTGTAGTGATAAATCTGAGCTGGTTCAAGATCAGCCTTTCTGCACAGCAGGTCCCATTTACAGTTGTACAAGCTCTGTAAGCAAGGGAACTTGAACAAGTGCAGTTACAGTCATGCTTTCAAACTAAACACAGAAAAAATTCTTTGATATAGGCAGTGACTTTATGACTCCGGACTGCTTTATTTTGTGTCTGAAGTTAAAATTCATATTTAGAAGCATAGTCTGTTTCAAAACATATAAAACATAAGTAACTTCATCCAAGCCTGTGAAATCAAATGTTTCAGAGCTCAGCAACATATTTCCAAACAATGCAATCCTTTCATTCTATTCTGCATTTACCGATATAATCCAGACTGCTTTGCTTTAAATATGGTAAGTTCTATTTTACAACCTCATTATTACCACAAAGAATACTTCTAAGCCACTCATTTTATTTCCTGTGTTCCCTTTCTTAAGAAGTAGAGGTGGAAAATGTATTAATTATTGTTATGCAATTCTCCTAATAAGATGCTGGATGTGTCAGCTTGAACAATACAGTCAGACAAAACAGAGATCTTTTTCTACAATTACTGCATGCTCTGAACCTCCACTGCATTTGGCAGTGAAAGGAATGGAGAATGTTAAAGGACTATATACTCTATTTGTATTGCATTCAAGTATCTGCAGATCTCAAAGACACCATGTACATGTGAGGAGAAGAGTATGTCCTTTCTGAAGCTCCTAGAAGTATCACATCAATGTCACATCACGGTTCTGTTTGTTTCTTTTTATTAAATGGTAAAGAACTTTGATGAAAGATACATAAAGATGAAAAAAACACTTTTAAACTGGAAAAACTCTCTTAATTTTAAGCACTTTTTTCTCCATGGGAATAAATCCTACACTGTGTTTCATATTACTAACATACATAGAGCTCAAATGTAAGGCTTTTCAGACAACAAATCTACAATGCTTCCAGCTGAAAAAAAAAAGCTAAATCTCTTTGGTGCAATTTACCAGATTTTGTGGGATTCTGCAGGACATATTGTGGAATTTTGACAGTCTCCCTGATATTTGAAGATCATTCCAGCTAAAAAGAATACTTTGCTGAATTCTTTTTGTGGCATACTGTTCAATTCACCATATTTTCTATCCTGCAAAATCATACCTAGTCTGAAAACAACATAAACAGTCAAAATCTGTCCTCACCCACATCTGAGTAACGCACAGAGACCAGGGAACTATTATTTTCTGTAAAGCAATGTGACAATACTTCTAAAACTGACTTTCACAACACAGATTTCTTCAAGTTCTGTGCATACTGAGATTTACATGTAATATTGAAGGAATCCACAAAAACATTTGACTTACTTATCTGGTTGAATTTGACTACATGTTTTCTTCCATGGAAGAAACATGAAACAAGAAAGAGCCTAAGTGTGATCAGTATCTTGAGAATCCAGATAGTCTCATCTTGAGGTGTAGAATCCACAGTGTATTGATCATACAATGATCAAGAAGCCATAGAAATCCCTGTTCTTCTGTAGAACATGCAATAACTCTGCAGAAGGCCAGGTCCTCTACAGAGTCATCAGAAAATCATCCTCAGGTTGTCACTGCAACATAATGAAATAGCTGGATGTATCTATCACTTCCACCATTTCAGAGGAATCCTATGTATTGTTGGGCAGTGGGGGCAAATGGATACAATAAGAAACTTCAATTTTGATTGTACTAATCTTCTGTAAATGTTGAGTTTGGGTGACAAAGTGTTCTGACTGCTTTCAAAACTGGATGTATTACCTAGATGAACCTGAAGGTTGATGGATTTTGCAACTACTGCAGGACTTCATTAGTCCTGATACCACAGAGCTGAAATAGGCATGGTCTATTTCAAGGGTTGGAAATAACCAACCCAGAAATTCTACTATATTAAAATCAGTTCTTCATTCATCTGTACCACCATTTCCATATTTCCTTATGTAAATATGTTAAGATTCTTCATTTAAAATGAACAGCTTAAAAAGTCCTAGCATAGTAAAAAAAACTCCAAACAAACATGTCATAAAATATTATAAATAAGCAAGTTCCAAATCTGTTAAAACTGTTAGTTTTGAAATATGAAAAACAACTTCTCAAACTGTTAAATGTATTAGATATGATGTCCTTCTTAAGTGCAATGTTTTTCGTCAGTAAACAATTGTGTAAAAGATGTTTCAGGACTTCCAGTAACACAATAATTATAAACATGCAGAGAATGAACAGTATTGCATTCGTGACATTTTGAAAGGTTTCTCTTTTTTTCCCCCAGTGAGGTCTTTTAAGTGCTACTGTTCAGAATTCTTCTAGCAAAATAATCTAAACCTAGAAAATGAAGGATGTTTTGTATTCTGTCAAAGTCAATTTTCTTATTATTATTTCAAGCAAGCAAAATATACTGTTACAAATCATATGGCGGAACTCCATATGTATATAAACCCATCATTTCTGAGATATGGATTCTTGACATCAATATTCTACATACTTTTAAGATAGGGAATACATACTGTAGTTTAACTATCACGATATGGGGTTGCAAGGAAAGTTCGAAAGCAAGTGCAGAGGAGTCTATGTTTTTCAGCAGTTACAGGAAACAGTGAATTTTACTGCTCTCAGGATAATGTAGCCCCCTCTTATCATGAGAAAAACAGAATAATATAGGGTTCAGCTAATAACTTCGTCTGGAACTTCAAATGTTAACCTTGCTTCTCCAGTACTGCTACAGAAAGGAAATGCTGGGCTGGGGACTGTGGGAAGTGGTTTTGCTTTGTTGTACTAGCTATCACTTCTTCTACGTCAACTTCTTCATCTGCAGTTGTAAGTTTCCCATGACTTAGACATCTACAGACAGCAGACAACTACCTACCTCACATTGTGTTGAGAGCCTTCTCTTAAGATTTCTGGTCTTTTTCTGACCCTAACAGATGGTCTAATAAAAGATATTAAACTTTGCCTCCCTTGTTTGTAGTTCATAACTTCTCCTTACACGCTGAAGTTATGAGCAGTCATGCACTATACAGAGTTTGACATGTTCTGAAGTACTACTTTAAACACACCTGGAACACTTCCGTAATTACTAGAAGCAAAATGTGTGAGATATACAGCATCTGATAACCTTCTGTTAAGAACAATTACTTTTCTTAGGCTATGAAAATACATAGCTACCATCCTTTATGAACTGGAATGATAACTTATTTTTGTCTTATGAAGGTTTATGAGTAATTTAGCAAATGTGACTTACACTTATAAAAAACACAATGAATATGAGAATGCAACCTTGAAGTTAACTCACTAAATCAATTTTGAAAACCTACATTTTATTTTTCTGCATTAAAAATGCCATAATATAAAGATACTGAAGCATTGTGAACAATTACTCTGATAGACACTACATTACATGGCACATCATTTATAGACCTTTTTTTAAAGAAAATGATAGCAGAGCATCTTAGCATGCTCCAAAATGGTAGTGTATATTTCTAGTGGGAGCTTGTAATTCCAATTAGTATCCATTTCAATTTGATATAACCTATTTCTAATTAATTAATGTCAATCCTTAACTTAAAATCCTACCACAAAGCTGAAACTTTCTGGGTTTTTTTTCTGTGCTTGCATGGTTGTCCCAGAATCCTGGTAAGAGTATTTCTTTCTTTGTTGATCTTGCTGCTTGCCAATACCGACATTCACTATTTTTGTCTCTGGCAGTCCTTTTATTCAACACTTGATTTGCTGTCCTATTGACACATTACAAGGACCATGGGAAGTTTGCTGCTCTACTTACAGAGTTCTTTTTGTTTCCATTTTCCTTCCCACAGCAGCAAAGAGAATATCAGCCTTAAAAACTTCTTTAGTCAAGTTATATATTTTTCTTCACTTTGTATAAAAAATAAAGAAGCTAGATATTTCTCATGAACAAATATATTTACTGGTTACATTTGTGTTTAGTTTCTTTAATTGCTAATAATTGCCTATCAAACTTAAAGTATGCTAACTTCATTCAAGGAGGGAACCATCTGCGATAAGTAGAAATACCTGAAGATTCATTGGCATTTTGCATTTCTCTGGATGAAAAATAGAAAAGAAATGATAGAAACTTAGCAGGTAACTTTGGAGAAAAAATAAAGGTAGGTAAGTTTTGATCATGTATTTCTTCTTGCCGATTGGCATACATAATAGAAAATGGTAGAGAATAGGTTAAATAGCCTAAAAGGATTTTAACCTTAAATTTGACAGAAGCTAAATGGCTGTGACATTGGGTTCTTCTACTTTATTCCAGCTAGTAATCCACCTTCAAAGTTCCTGTCAGGTAAATGACCTTGTATTTCATTAACTGATAATTAAATGGATTTATTCCACTAACGGTTTTAATTAAAATGCTAGAAATATTGATTACCCCTCTCATCCTTATTCCCCCAGATGAAAAAAAGGTTTTAGGAATGTTTATTTAGAGAAGACAGAGAATTAAATTAGATTGAATCTCTATGAGACCTGAAGACTGGTTCTTTCATTTCTGCTGCTCAAGCAGAAAAAGGTTTCAATTTTTTGATGTTTGATTAATTATTTTGAAATCCATTTATGCTTACCTTGGTGTTTAATTAAAAATGTCATTTTTAGCATAATTTAATTGGCTATCTGTAGAAGACTAACGTCAAACTTATATTTTAAAAATGTTGGGGTTTTTTAATTTGAGGTAAAAGAAACTTTTTACTTATTTGCTTTTGCTGTAAAGGCATCATCTCATGAATGAAGAACTAAGAAGGGCTGGAGCTTAACTGGATTTTCTACATTTGAATATGAGGATACATATGCTTATGAGTAATGTAGCTTTATTTGGCTGTACACTTGAATCCATTACCAGTAATTTAGAATCTCTAATCTAACAAATATGGAGTGTGTGCCCTCAAATATGTTGGATTTGTTACTGACATTAACCTAACTATCTGAAGTGTGCCCAGAAATGCTTTCAGTATGGGCTGGGATCCTTCTGCAAATGATTTAATAAACAGTATGTAGCAGTGAAAAAAAAATCGGTTTCATTTATAATCAACAAATAAATATTAGAAAGGAACACTAAGTTTAAATATTAATTGAAAATGTATCAACTTAGTTATTCTATCAATATATATTCCATTGTTATTTTATCCACTGTCCTACCTATGTAAAATTTTCTTTCTAAATGAGCCACTAAAACACTGCAGAGATTTAAATCAAACTTGTTTGTATCTTTTCAATTCCAAAATAGAATATGTTATTAAGAACACATTTTGTTACCACTTGCTAGCTCAAAAAGATTTGATCTAGAATATTCTCTATTTTAAAAAGTGACAGAACTTTGATAGCAAAAATGCAAAACAAATAACTAAAGCCCTAGTTCCCTAAAACACATGCAGAACTTCAAGCATATTACCTGTCCCATTGAAGGGCAATACGATTACTCCCACAGTTACCACTACAAGTTTTGGACTTGCCTAAAGGTTTTGGCAACTGAAGATCACACCTACATATTTTTGTCTTTTGTGTTATTTATTTGAGAATTGAACTCAACGTAAATATGGGGTCAAAAATCTAAGAAAAACCTGACTGTTATGGAAAGCCCAATTGTAGTAGGTTACTTCATTCCTAGTCTGAAAAAAAAAAGACAGATATGACACTGGACTCCCAGGCTTGTCAAAAACACATTAATAAACTATTTCATACAGTTAGTATAACTTATAGTTCTCCCCTCTTCAAGTATCTAATGAAGAAAAATTTCATAGTCTTATTCAAAGCCCAATGAATCAATGAAAGTATCCTTAAACAAAATATTTGTTTCCAAACCTCCATTTCTTCACAGTTATTTTAAAATGTCATGTGAGCCTGAAACACAGTTTGGTGACAGTGGCTTATGTACCATCATGGGTCATTTAAGAATGGGATGACTTAAACCTTATTCAAATGATTTGCTGTCTAAAATATATCCTTGCTTTCTAACAAATAACTACAAAAAGCAAGTGAAAAAAAAAACCCCAAACAGCTTCTGCATTTTTGAGCTGCTGATTTAAGAAGCTGAGGGGTTGAAGATGAATTGTGTAGTATGATGCTGCCTGTCTGAAGTCAGGGGATGTTCCACTCCCCTGATGTGCTCATTGTTATATTTTCAAAGCACCGCACGTGGTTTCACTCATGCAGTTTTCCATGACGTCAGTGCAAGTTCAGTATCCAGCACACCAAGACAGACTCCTTCCTGCAAACATGTGCTCATGCAGTGACTTGATTCATATAGCAGTCTTTCCAAATTCATGATTACTCATTTCCACACGTATAGGTTTGCAGGGTGAAGCTGTTAATGCTTTTTTATTATAAACCTAGCTGTGAAAGGGAATGATGAAGTTGAACCTACCACCTTTCACAGACTATGTTCTGTTCTAGTGAAGGCCTGTCAAATCATTCAGTCAAGATTTTTCTTACACATATTCGATGCCACAATATATTCCTGTCACCTTTCAGAGAAGGACTAAAGGACTTGGTCATAGCATTTTATTTCTGAGTTAGTCTTTTATTGCTGCTTTCATTTTCATTACTGTGAATGTGGGGAGATGGTATAATGTTCCTCTCATTTAATTTTCTACTATTGATTTGCTCAATATTTAACAGGATCATTTTACCTTATTGGTTACATTTTTTATTTTATTGTGCAAATTTATTAAATTAAAGAAGAACATTTGACCATGTGGTGCCTATAAATTAAAATTCTGACAGTGATGATCTGTTAGGTGTTTTCTATGTCTGCTTTCAATGATGATTTCCAAGGAAAATGTGAAATTAAAAAAAAAAAAGAAGTCACTGGATGTTAGTAACTCAGATGTTCCTGAACAAAAAAAGGACTGAAAACACGTGGAAGTTTTTCAACACACAGCAATCACTGTTCAAAGCTACCAAAACTACACAATGTAAAAATGCTGCCTTTAGTATTACTACCATTGAGAGCAATTGAATTGGTTTGTTTTCAGAGACATAAAATAATTTTTGAAGACATACATGGCACAGATGTTACTGCATTTTTTTCTGAACTTTGAGAAAATAGCCAAGATGAATAACTTTATTTTTAACACTGATATATGACACATTTTAACCTGTCTACATACAAAAGTAGTGCTGTTAACAACTGCAACTTTCTTCAAGTATGCTGTGAATCACTGTATTCCTTTTCCCTTTTTTCATGCACCATTGCCGCTATCTTACCTTCAGCGGTTTTGCTAGATTTCAATGAAGATGGAACCAGAGGGCACACATTAGAATTTTATATCAGTTCAAGAAGGGGAGAGAAGAAAGACATATGAAGCTAGAATGACATTCATTGAAGGTTCCCTAGGGAAGATAACACATGTTTTTGTCTTTCACCTGCTAGGCATACTAAATCAGTGCAATGATAAGCTAATTTATGAAATATATTTCATTGAAACCTGGACATCTTTACTGTTGCAAGCTTGGATATTAGCTTTTCAGAAATAAAAGACACCTAATTTGAAAAATGTTAAAGGACTGTTTTTCTTAGGTAATGCTTGCAAATATATGTTGACTGAGTCTGGATTTCAGTACTTAAATGTTTCAAGATGGGATAGAATGAGGTGAAAGTTAAAATTTACACTCACTGTTCCTTTGAAAATGGAGTAGCTTGCTTTCAAAACCAAGAGGACTGCGTCCTGTTTTTTTAAAAATGTGCTGAACCAAAACCACTGTACCTATAAGAATGGTGAAAGCATATCTTACCAAAACAGCAGCTCATTCACCTTCCATAACACGTGCGCAGCCGTCCAACACTGACTAGTTCTTTTCACTATAGGTTGCCTTTTGTTCCTCACAGAGCCTAACACATAGAAGCTGACTCTTCAGGAGAGAACTTCGGCTACCTATGTTCAGGGATTGCATGCTAGAAGATTTTAAGACTTTTTTACATCATTTATGGGAAAATGTATTGTATTGTATGTAATTGTATTGTATTGTATGTAATTGTATTGTATGTAATGTGATGCTAACATGAAGCTTTGCCATTTACTGCACCATCAAATAGAACACTAGAAAATGCAATATTTCTGGTTTGGAGATTTTTTTTAGGGAGTGAGAATATCTCAACACTTCCTAGTCATTGCTGAACACACACTCACAAGGAATTTAGAGGCAGTTTGTAATGCAGATGTAGAGACATACAATTCAAAGAGCATGTACTAATGAGGTTAAATTTTATAAAGTAACCTAGCTGTCTTACAGATAATTGTGTTTAATTTTAACAGTTTCATGATCAGACACAGATGTGAGTATAATATCAAAGAGTATTTAATGCTTATAACAGTTTTCTCTCATAATTTATTCTATTTATAATTTTGGTGGTGCATGATTTATTATTTCATAAAAATAATATTCTAAGTATTTTAAAATAATATACTAACATTTTAAAGAAAAAATATGTCTACTGGGCACAGAGGCCTTACACGCTCTTCTGGCTTTACTACAGGGACTTAAGTATTTCTTGTTCTGAAAAAGAGCTTGGAGAAACTGGAACATCTAGGAGCCTAACTACCATTGATGAATAGAGTTAGCTTCACTACCCCCAAAACTGAAAACTGCACTTCCCAAAAACTTTATCTTTAATCTGCCCTTCAGCTGGCAGTGTTTCTTGTCCATAGTAGAGAGAGGAACTTTAGACTCATGAGCACCTTCATCAAGGTCAATAAGGCAACATACATGCTTTCAGTTTTAGTGCATGTTTAAGCATTTCACTGACTTCATGCCACAGTATTTTCCTGAGAATTTATGCAAGAGTAGAAAATGTGTCAGTTAAAGTTAACTGTTCATTATCAGATATGAATAAAATCTCTTTTGCTCAGTCAAGTTTCCCTGGGTGTTTCCACATCTTTTCTAATGTGTTTACTACAATGCAACATTTTCTTTTATTGATAATTTTCAAGCATTCAAGATACTTTCATAAACCTAGCAAGAGCATAATTCTCTCCAAGTTCTACTTATTATTGCTCCATATTGATTTAATATCTTTTAAAATGGTTGAACTAGCTGAAATTTCTACACCTGAATTAAATTTCCTTTGTGAGAGCTTTCCTGAGACTAAATTTCTCTAAATGATATCTTCAGCTCCTGCACTCTCCCCACTGATGTACCCTGTGGAACCCAGTGTAGAAAGTTCCACTGAAGTCAGCAGGTATCTGCTCAGACATAAGTAGTTGCAAGATGAAGTTTTTAAACACAAATATAGAGAAGGCTCAAAATGGCTAATTTTCAGAGGTGTGTGTAGTGCTTAGGGATTTAATTATGTAGATAAAATCAAAAGTATGCATGCACGTATCCAAATTCCTATTATTTTCTGGGGGATATCAATGCCTAATTTGTATAGGTACTTCTAAGAAGGTTTCTAGATGTTTGTAGACTCCTGTGATATTTGGGCATTAAGGTTCTCAGCAAGAGCCTCTTTAGGTGACTGCAGCTCTACAGTATTTTTAGAAGCATGAACATAACTTGCTCTTTGACTCCCAGAATTCTTCTTTTATTCCTGTTAATCCCCACAACATATCCCTGTAAATACCACAGAAGTAACTCTTTTAAGGATGCTACTATGCCTGTCAGATTTTTTTTGTTACATTACAGTTTATTGTTTCACGACAATGCATCTTACCAAAAATTACTGTAATGTCAGATACATAGGATTATGACATTGCACCATAATTGAACAATCATGAGATAGTCATGAAGAAACTTTATTTAAGAAATTTATATAAACAGAAGGAAAAATAAAAGTGACAGCTTGATGCTGAGATCTCCTACAGTCTTTTGTAGAAGAGTGGCAGGGAAGGACTGAAAAAACAAACTCATTCCAGAATGCAGGACTGCCTGGATTCAGAGTGGTAATGTAGCATTTGCACTGTTGTAAAAGGAAAAATAAACAAGATTCTTGATAGCTTCCTATGATTTTAATAAAAAGTACTTTTTCAGTGTTCATATAACTGTGGCTCTTGCTACACTAGTCACTAGCACTTTATAAAATGTGCGCACATTTATGCATAGAAATTAATAACAGCTTTTCTGATCTATTTTTTCAGTGCGCACTGTCAGAATGATAGTGACTCCTTCTGACCTTTAGAATAAATGTAGGTCTTTTAGGAAAGCAGATATTCTTTTATAGGCGAACTGCGTAAACATAAGTAATGTGCCTGTGAACATTTTATGATCAAGATAATAAGAAAGGATTTAGCTTCAGAATTCACCACACAGAATAAATCTTTAACAGAGATGACTGGTTTGTGGCTTCTTCAGCTGAACACAGTGCTGCCTGTGCTAACCAGCCCTTTAGTGCTGGCAGCCTTCTAAGAACTCTCAGAAAAACTTTCCTGTCATTAGACATTCTCATCTGGTCTCCAAGCGAAGATGTAGCCAGCCCCTTGTCAAAGAAAATGCCATCGTAAGATTATGAGAAAGAGGGGAATGAAGGTAAAATTAAGGAAATCAAGGAAAACAGAATTCTGAGGAGCATGTGGAAAGTATATTAAAAAAGAAATGAAGATCAGCATCTTGCTTACGACACAGCTGAATATTTTTACAGGAACAGAGAATATAAAATTGAACTACTGATCTCCTGAGGACCAGGCCATTGCAGGTAGAATATTCTCTTTTTCTAAATGGACAGATTGTGTGTAACTCAACAGAGAAAGTAATTCCTGTCCAGTATTAGGAAAAGGTATGGATATACAATGAACACTGCCTTGGAAGCAGGCGCTAATGCTTATATGAGCTGAATTTTTCAACCTAGTGAGGCATCAGGAGTTAAATTTAAAACTATCAGCCATAAGTTAGGGCACAGGGGGCTTGATCCAAGAGCATTTTCCTACTATAACTCCACTGACTACCTACACAAAAATGGATAAACTTCAATGCTACACTGCTTTCAATAACTATACATTATTCATAGAGTGGCTGACAGGAAAAACCTAAGCTAATAGCATGCTGTTAATAAGGCAGTAGGCAATATGCACATACATAGATGATGCATGGTTGGACCTACACATTTTTTGATTGTAAGATTTATATCTAACTGCTTTACCACTTTAATGAGGTGAAAGGGAACTTCAGATCAACAAATGGTGAAGAGACTTGGAGAACATCAAAGGGGAAATCTGTTTTCCAGGAGACAATCTGATATCAGATAACAAGATAAAAACATTTGTGCATACAATTCTATATCTAAATGACTACCTGGACACTACAATGAATAGTCTGCTTGTCAGAAGTGGTGCCATACAGCCCCAGTTATTCCCAAGAAAACTTAAGATACTTAGGCATCAAAGTGTTGATTTAAGTATGCAGTTTGAAACACACAAGTTTGAGTATTTTTATTTAAGTGACCTTCCCAAGGTCAGGAAAAGAATGATGCATAACTCTCTGTTGACTTACACCTACTCAATTCAGCACTTTAATACCAGGCTCCCTGCTGTTTAATCTATCTTTTTTCAATATGAAAGTTGTAACTAAAATCCTGAATTTGCCATGACTTATGCCCACGCTGAATAGCACGTACCTAAATGGTGTGTAAAATTAAAGAGACAAGTGAGACACAGATTGGGACATACACATGGGAGGGAATTTAGAGATGGAATTCACAGTCCAGGTAAGGTGGCCAACTTCTATTTACAAGGCATGGAGATGGCTAGATAGTAAGAATAAGATTTCTGATATTCAGTACACTGAGCAGAATGTTATTAAAAACCAATAGCAAATGATGAAGAAAGGCCAAATTTAGCCTATGAGCCTAAATTATACGTCTTGGAAGTCTGGCATTCAGACACTAAAATGCCTACTGAACATATGAAATCCACAAGTTATCTCTGTAAGTTAGCTCTATAGGAAAAGTAGATCACAGTTTTCTTTAAAAAATTTGGGGACTGGAGCTGCTATGATTAAACTGAGATCAAGTTCAAGGTCCAGAGGGATATGGGACAGGTGAGGGGTATAGTCAGAACACTAAATTTCACAAAATGTCAGGACACTAAATTTCAGGAAAGCAGTCTTCCAGCTCTTCAAGTCAGTAGGATCCCCTGGGACCTGGTCCTCTGAGACAAGGGAGCAGAACAGAGCTGAAAAATTTTCAAGGATGCTTTCCATAAAGCACAAGAGTGCTCAGTCCCTAGATGTAGAAAATCAGGCAGGGAAGGGAAGAGACTGGCATGGCTGAATTGAGACGTGCCAGTTAAACTAAAGAAGAAGAGGGAACTGCATAGGCAGTGCAAGAAGGGATGGGTAACCTGAGACTTGTATAAGGACGATGCCCGGTTGTGCAGGGATGATGTCAGGAAGGCCATGGTGCAGCTGGACACCAGGGGCAAATCCTGTATGACCAGCTTAGTGGCTTTCTGTGGTGGGGTGACTGCAGCAGTGGGTACAGGTAAAACAATGGATGTGATCTATGCAGACTTCTGACACGGTCTCCCACAACAATATTTTCTCTACATTGGAGAGATATGAATTTGATGGGTGGACAGTATGGGGGATGAGAACTGGTTGGAGGGTCATATTCAAAGAGTAGCAGTCAATGGCTCAAAGTGCAGATGGAGATCCATGACAAGTGGTGTNTGATCTGGCAGGTCTCTTCCAACCTGGTGATTCTATGATTCTATGAGCCGGCAGTGTGTGCCCACAGCCCAGAAGGGCAACCATATCCTGGGCCGCATCAAAAGAAGTGTGACCAGCAGGATGAGGGAAGTGATTCTCCCCCACTATTCCTCTCTTGTGAGACCTCATCTGGAGTACTGTGTCCAGTTCTGGGATCCTCAACATAAGAAGGGATATGGAGCTGTTGGAACTGATCCAGAGGAGAGCTACAAAGATGATCCGAGGGCTGGAGCACCTTCCATATGAGCACAGGCTGAGACAGTTGGGCTTGTTCAGCCTGGAGAAGAGAAGGTTCAAAGGAGATCTTATAGCGACCTTCCAGTACCTGAAAGAGTCTTACAAGAACTCTGAAGAGGGACTAGTCATAAAGGCTTGTAGTGACAGGACAAGGGGGAACGGGTAGAAACTGGAGAAGGGCATATTTAGAATAGACATTAGGAAGAATTTCTTCACAAGGAGAGTGATGAGACACTGGAACAGTTTGCCAAGGGAAATTGTGGATGTCCCATCCCTGGAGGTTTTAAGACCAGGTTGGATGGGGCCTTGGGTAACCTGATCTAGTGGGATGTCCCTGCTTGTGGCAGGGGGGGTGGAACTAGATGATCTTAATGTCCCTATCAACCCTAACTATTCTATGATTCTATGAAACTGTTTCTTGATAGGCTGGTAATTAGAGCATTCTCTTGGGAATTAGAGCATTCTCTTGGGAAGTTGAAAATAGAGATTTGATTTCTCATAGTAACTCCTCAGAGAGCTAGATTGCACTTTCTGCTGAAGCTGGGCAATGAGAACTAGAAATGCGAGTTTCCCAGTGTCAGCAAAGAAGCAAGAGGGATCCTGCTTATCACCCAGTGAGAAGGACAATCTTCTGAGTAAATGAAAAGAAATGAATGGAGAGCTTGTGTTCCTTGCCATAAGCCTGGCCCTAGCCTAGAGTCTGATAGTAATTTTTCAGCATAGAATTATTTGATAAAACATATAAACTATGTTAAGAACAGAAAGAAAAGCTCAGAATTTCTCCTTTCCAAGACTAAAAGGGCATTCACTCTATTATTTCTCTCTCCTTTCTTTATATATTTCTATGCATGTTATATATCTGTGTATTTTAACTGTACCGCTAGTTCTGTACATAGACTAATTCTGTGTCAGGCTGTGGTTGTTTTAACAAAAACCCAATGAAATAATGAAGACTGCCAACATACACTGAGCTTTCTGTTGTGTTGACCATTTTCCAATATATCGTTCTACCATCATTTACTCTGGGAAATATACACACAGATTATTAGTACACTCTTATGGCTTCATTTATACATTATTAACATTTGTTCTAAATTATAACAGCCTTACATAGCATAGTAAGGAAAAATAAATCTTTTTAAATCAGGATAAGTTAATGTTAATAAACTTATTTGGGCTTATTTAACCTTTCTTTAAACAATTCACTTTTACCTGTAGCCAGGTCATAGATTATTATGTAGCAGAACATAACAGTAACTTCCATGAATTTATACACAGATGTTGTTCCAATTTGATGTTATTTTCATCATCAGTTTAAAAGCAAGATATCTAATTTCAAGGATTTTCTCTTTGCATTTTATCCAATAAAATCCACACGCTATAAGAAAAATAGACAGCTGCCAAGGAAGTATTTAGAAAATATTATAAAATGTTAGAAAATTTTTCTATTGCCTGAAATAAAGATGCAAGAAATTGCATTAAAATCTTAAACAGAAATAGAACTTTTCTACCAGTGTAGATAAAAATCCTTTAGAGGTAAAACTGTTTTGACAAAACCGTGTAAATACAATGCTCCCGGCTGCAAGCCAATTATTGAGTGCCAGTTGGAAATAACTGCAAGATTCCAAAAAGG
>WAAB01016901.1:70739-91984 GCA_013389865.1 Piaya cayana | reverse complement strand
GATTCTGTGATTCTGTGTGAATTTGTTCCTTATTTTCCTGCTGTTTCACAACAGCAAGTAACATCTTGATGGAAATGTCTCTTCATCTGTACCATCTTCCAGTTTATGCACAACTCATCCTCCTTAAGCAGTTTCTAATGTTCTCGCATACACTATTGTTCAAATCCAAAGGCATGAAGACTACATGTCCAGTATGGGTTTGTGTCTTAGCTTATATCTGATACTTGAGGTTAACTGTCTCCCAATGCATTAGGTTTCCCCTCCATCATTCTGTGTACATGTTTCAAACTGGTATTGCAATATCCTCTCTTTGATTCACTGTCACCTTTTGAACCTGTGATAATTTTGCTTGTGCAGCTGGATACTGCTTACAGAACAGAAACTTCCCATTAGTGCAGTGCACAAAGTGTGGAAGTCCTCTCACTGGTCCTCAACATCTGAAAGTGGCTGAGTGTCACTCTGGGCTTCCTTCAGGGGCACTGACCTGGTTTTTGACCTTCTGCAGGATGTTATGCCCTAAAGGTGCCTGTTTCTTCCTATAATTATGAAGGGAGTCTCCTTACAGCAAAAAGCAATCACTGTTCTGCCACATATGAGGTACCACCACTAAGACACACAGACCATAGTGCCCAAGGGGAAAACCGTCTGCATCCCTGCCTCTACATTTTCGCAAGTATTCCTCTCTCCTCATCTTCTGCCAGGTCATAGAATCACTAGGTTGGAAAAGATCTTTAAGATCATCAAGCCCAATTGTACCAGGTTTTTCTGTCTCCCTGGCTTTTCCCCTGATGAGGGTGAGATCCTTTAGTCTACACAGCCCAAGGATACTGCTGCAAGGCAACCTCAACCAGGCCAGCCACATTAAGTCTTGGGCAGGAGAAGAAAAGCATACTGCCACAAGACAATGACACTAGGCTACCAGCTCACCATCTGCTGTGACTGGTCAGCTGTCTTCTGTGGTGGGAGCAGGTGAAAGATGTGGCATTTCTCCTGTCCTCCCATCAGCCAGACCTGAGCAAGCAGAAAAAAGGAGCTGCTTAGCCTGACTCTGGAGTAAAACTGAAAGCAATTCCTCCTCACCTTCCCACTCTGAAGACCTGGTGGCAAGGTCAGACACTATTCCTTCTCTGGAAAGAAATCAGTTGAATAAGGTTTGATGCCACTTCTTTATACAACCATTCCACTTTAAAACAAATGTGATTTTTATCAAATTTTGAAATCCTGGAGCAACAACTGTTTGATTATTAGCATTGATGCTCTGGTTTGCTTTATTTTGTCAGTACTGCCATTATGATCCCAGTCTCCTCATACACAGGTTGTATAGCTACACGAGCAGTAGCAACCAAGCCATCTCCCATCTGGATCAGGAAGATGTGTTGTTCTGCCAAGACGGCATCCAGTTCCCACTGCAATTAAGCAAAGCCTTTCTACTGGCTGTGAGCAAGTTAGATCATTCCTCAGAGTGCTCTGGTGCTGTTAAAGAGTATCTGTCTTTACTACAGTGAGGATTCAGGTAGGACCAATCCACATCCCAGCAGTGTGGGATTTGACCCTAAATCTTCAATCCCCCAGCAAGTGTCAGGTGTTTTTCAGTCCCTCCTGCACATGCTTTTCATTTTGCCTAACAAGAAGGTTGGAAACAACAGGAGTCCAGACATTCCTCTCCTGAATAAACATCCTCACAGTAAGCGTGGAACCGTGCTTCTCTTCTTCCTCATTTTCCCCCTTGACAGAGACACCACCTCCTGTGATGGTCTGTAGGCATTTGCCAAAGTGCAAAACCTCCTGCAGTCTGAGTGATTTCTCTCAACTTCTGCATGATACAGGTGCTACGCCAAGAAGGATGACAGCTGTGGGGGGCTGGGCTTGTTCCTCCCTGCCCCAGTCTGTCTTTTCTTTGTGTTCAGTAATAATTCAGTCTGAAATCAAATTCGCAGCTAGTCCAGACTTGTACCATCTCAGATGGCAGCCCAAAAAGTCATACCAGGCAATAATATTGGATATCTGCAATGAAAGACAAAAGTAACCAGACAGTGATATGAAAGCACATCATGTTTTGTTATGACAAGAGGTTTAAAAAGAGATTGGCTTCTTGCTAAACTGCTTTTTTTTTCCCCAGGCACCTCAAAGGTTCAGCCACTAGATGTAGCAAAAGCTCTCTTAAAAGTTGTCTCATGTACTTTGCTGTTTTCTTCTTCCAGCGACGAAAACAGACTCAAATTCAACAAATAAGTAGGGTTGACTTTAGATACAGTGCAAAAGTGTCCAGAAGAAATAGCGCTGATGGCAGGCAGCATCGTGTAGGGCACAAAAGTTCTCTCCATTAAAAAAAGAAAATATGCAAATAGATTTGGATTATCATGCTCAAATGTTCCTTGCTTAGAAAACTCCCTTCACACCAGATTCTTCCTTCTTTAAAGTAATCCCAGGTGTTTTATTAGATTTGCATATGGGATTTAGCAAAGGGGAATCCAACACCCACTCAGGTTGGTAACTGAAATGCCAGAGGGATTGGGAAACTCAGAGTGTATTACTGATGCGTTTCAGCTCTTCCATGAACTGTGCTGGACTCTAGAAGGAGGTATTTTTAGATAAAAAAAAAGAAGCAAAAAAAGCAAGAATTAAACATAATAAACCACAGATAAGACAATGCCATTTGTTTAATTTGCTTATAGGACTAAACACACTCTAAGAATCTCCACAGAAATGATCTGTGTGGAAAAAACAAATGTCAAAAAAATCTGTAAGAGGGGGGTTTGGCATTCTCAGTGACATCTTTGAGAAGCCTGTGTTGATACTGCGATTTTCCCATCGTGACGTACCCTAAAAGAGCAGATTAACCCAGGCTAGACATAATCATTAGGAAACAGATGGCCACAGTGCCTTAAAGCAGCTCATGTACTGATGGAGTGAGGCATATCCGGCTCGTGGGAGCACCTTGAAGAGAACAGAAGCTTCAAGATTTAGGGAGGTCAGGACAACTTGTGCTTAGAAAATCCTAGGGACATGTCAGCAACATTACACAGTGTCTGAATGATATCAGATGCACAAGTGTATAACAAGGATGATTTTCTTTGTGTCATTTTTACAATTACTCTGATTTCTCATCAGTTTTAAGCTGACATGCACATGCGCCACATGTCATGCCTTCCAGGCACCACAGCATGAACTGGAAAGAAAGGTAACATGGTGTTATAAGCTGTTAACCTTGTTTGATTACACAGAGTAAACTTATTTATCTATGTATGGTAAAAAGCTCATCAAACAGCAGGATTTGCCATGGATTATACTGCTCATCATCTCTGGAATCCAAAAATTCCTTGCAGAAAGCCAGCCTTTCAGAGAAGCCAGATGACTAGACATCCATACATGCTGTAAAGGGTAGGTATTCAGCCATCAGCCTTTCAACGTTGGGTGAGGGAATGGGAGTTCAGTGGCTTGAGAAAGGCTCTTGGACCGTGGTGCTGGGATTGCAGACACAGGGTGCACCCCATCTCCTGGGAGAAATGTAGCCTTGTGATGCAGCACCATGAACCCCACCTTGAGGTATCTGAATCACCCTATTGCTTACGGGGTGCCTGGGACCAGGGAGGATGGGTAGGTGTTTGCAGGCCAACTGAAACACTGAGCACAGCTCATAGATAAACAATGCTAACATCTAGCTATGTTGTTATTTGTTCTTCCCATGCCAAATTCCTAAGTAGAATTTGGGAATATTTTTCTCCTTCCTACAGGGTAAATTAGGTCATGTCTTCAATAGGACATAAAACTCAATATTTTGATGGAACTCAAGAAATGTGTAAATACAAAAGCCAAAACTGCATTTATATGTATCAGAAAAAAACCCAGCAGAGCTCATAGAAGCACACATGGAATGCAAAGTTTGATTTTTTTTTTTCCAGGTACGATTTCTATTATAATGAAACATCACAATTCTTGCCACGAATACTGTAGGAGATCTTCAAAACTGGTTAACCCATGCAAGCAAATAGAAATAGAATGGCTTTGTGCATCACTAGCATGATGCCAACATTTACAGCCATTTGACTCTTGTTAAACTAGGATTCCTAGCAGTAATGTGGAATAGCACGTGGATATTGCTACTAATATGCCTCAGAGTTGGTTGTTTATATGAATTGCAAATGGTTGACATTTTAAGCAAAGGATTTTAACCACTCAGGGGCAATTTTTATTTAAGTAGCTGTCAGCGTCTCTAGTTCATCTTTCCTCCTACAACCAGTCAGTATGTGTCCAGGTTACCGATGTTGTACTTCATGTTGCTGTGTAGAGATTTATTTCTGACTCAGCTGTGTTGGAGCTGTTTCATGTTAATGCTGCTCACGAGTTCATCTCTTTCACATGTGAAATATTGAGCAGCTCTCAGGCACTCATTTCTGCAGAAGAACATGCATGGGCTTATCACTTAGTTATTGCCCTCATTAATGTTAATAGCCCATAAAGGTCCTCCACCTTCCATTCTCCCCATTAATCAACAGTGGTACTTGGCCTATTATAAACTATGAGGGAGAAGAGAGGAATTCAGAAAGTAAAATGGCCTCTGGGACAATGAAACAACACCAATAACATCCCTGGAGTTCAGCATTGATGCAAAACACACAAAAGTTGTGAAGACAATGAAGATTGAGAATGAATGTTGTTGTTAACTGGCTGGCACATGTTCCAGACCTTCCTCTGCCTCCTTTCCACAGCTTCCCTCAAGATATTTTCTTTTTCTTCTGCCTTCTTTCTGTGATTTCCTGACATACCCTAGTGTTCTTCATCTTACTCGGCTTTGCTGTATTTTCCCCTCCCTGTCTGCCACTGCTTGCTTATCACCCATATTCTCTCTGCCACACCCTGAGCAGATTGGTGGTTGTACTCACAGCTCAGACAAATCAGGATTGGACCCACCATTTTGTAAATCTTGTCAGACTGGTAAAAGGAGGCTCTCTCATCCTGGCCAGTGACCCACATTCTGCCCACAGGGTGCAACAAACAGGCCATGCAAGTTTGGCATGGATGGAGTGAAGCCAGTCTGCAAAACAGGATTTTTAAAATGCTGGCAGTCATGTCTGTTTGGTAACAAAGATTTTTGCAAACATACTGCAAACATACAAGTCATAATCTTTAGTGTTTATACAAATAGTTGTACCTTCTTGGACCAGTGGAGGGTGATGTTCTTGTGCTGGAGTTTCAGAAGAGCATTGTATGCTTTTGGAGTGTTTCACCTCCAGTACTTTCCCTTTCCACTATGAGCATAAGAGGACTAATGTGACATGTCACCTCCTCGAAATTAGGGGTGGCCACAGATGCATTTGGCAGGTGGCCTCAGCACAGCTTCCTTACCACATACATTGCAGCTTATAGACAGAAATTCCCTCCTCCCCGTGGAGGCTTTGCAGTGCTGCACATGGTAGCCAGGGCAAAACCACCAGGTTGCGGGTCAGCATTGTGAAAGGAGTAACTCCTGGACTCGTGCAGCTTTGTGGTTATGTGATAGTGCATAAGGGGGTAAGATGGTAAGATATTGACACAGATGCAGCCCAAACTAGATGAGGTGACAGGAACAGAAGTGTTGCATCAGCACCGTACTCCGATATTTCCTTCCTCAAGGAAAACATGACCAGAAGCAAGATTCTTTCTTGGTTCCAGTTCTCCCTAGCTATTTCTTCTGACCATCAGAACCCACAGGAATGTTATTCTTCAGGACATCCAATCTGTCCTGGTTGCTACTAACAATGTATATCCTGAAGCCTTTTAAGTACTACCTGTGATGTCATTACTTAATATAAACCTGCTCCAGCGGTCCCTCTGTGTCCATTAATCTAGAAAACTACTACTGGAAAATATCAGCACAATCAACCAACAGAAAAATGTTCACTCATCTGATGCATAGAGGATAATGAAGTTTCTTCCCAAGGTCGGCCATCACAATAATGTTAGAAGAGCTTCATTTTGTTCAGGTGAATGTCACATTAACAACTTGATGGAAGACCGGGGAACATACATAACTTCTTTTAAATAAGGTAGAGACAAGTAATCCTTGATGTAAAAATGTAGAAAGTACAAAAAATGATATATGTATATATTTTTAATTTAGACAGATAGTCTCTGCCAGAATCTCCAGGTTCATGGGTATTTTTTTTCAAGGTGAAGAGGATAGAAAAGTGCCCTTGATTCATATGTAGGATATACAGCTGCTTTGAATCCTGCTTCAATCATTTGTATATCTGTCCACTTCTTTAAACCGAAAGATATAAATGCAAATACAGACAGCTCATTCTATAATGTTAAGTAGTGATGGCAAATCACTGTCTAGAGACATGTTGTACAATCAATCTGAAAAGTTAGTTATGTAAATCCCAAACCAGTCTTTCCCCTTCAGATGGAAAGGTTTATCCCCTGCAACACTGATCTAATATCACATTTGTCATTATTGACTTTCTGTGTCAAGCCAATTCTGCAGGGACCTGCGCTATTAAGCTCAGGGATGACATTTTATCAGTCAGGAAACTATGTAGTGAAATGCTTTATCCATAACATCTTTGTCTGAAGAATAAAAAGAAATGTGCTCCCTCCCTTGAAGAAAGCATGTTTATCAACAGTGCCTTGTCCTGCTGCCAATGTGAAGCACTATGCAGAGCGTAAAGGCCACCCTGCCCATGGGAAAGACAGGGGGAATGGTGATTGCATGATGCTGTTATGCACTCAGGCTGGACTGTTCCGTTCAGCCAAGTGATTGGTCTCCTCCACCTTACTCCTGTTAAGCTACAGCACTAGTTTCATAAAAGGAGAAGGGACTGGACTCGGGACGAGGGATTATTTTAGTAACTTACTTCGAAAACCGTACTCTCAAAATTCCTGCAAAGTTGGCGTGCCACCTGCAAACATCTGAATTGCTTCACCTCACTGCATGTGCCCTAATGCTGGCCTTGGGCTGCCTCACTGTGCCAAACAGAGACAAGCAGGCATCACCTGAAAGTGTCACACTGAAGTATCTTTCCACTTCTCTTGGGATAAAAACAGTCCCTCCTGGAAGTGTGTGTTCCTTTTCACTGACTTTAGAAATGTGTTGGCATGACAAGCTTAGACTTAGGCAAAGAACTTAGACTTTATGTTGGTTGAGGTGACTCCCCATGTAAATCTATGATTCTCCTAAGGGCATATTTGTTCCTAGCAGAATGCTTTACTAGGGCTTTGATGTCCTGCATTAGTGCCCTCAGGAACAGGTCAGGTTGAGTAACTTAATGCCTGCCACGTGCCTGAGTTCTGTAAGAAGCTATACTTGTTCACTCTGCTTGTTCCAATAGGTGCCAGGCTCTCTGTAATACATGACAGCCTGAGATTTTTTCTCCAGTGGTGTAAATCAGGACTGGGAATTACACCAAATTTGAGCTGTCACACATTTCAATTGATTCCTCTCTCTTACCTTTGAGAGGCTCTTATTGGGCTCCCTATGAGCAGAGAAATAAAGAGAAAGTGTGTGTGTGTGGGGGGGGGGGGATGACAGAGTTTGGTGGTATGATCAATTTTCTCCCAAGACAGACATTTGAAGGAGACCTGGCAAGTTGTCTGTTTCTTCTGTGTGACTATGAAGGAAGCCTAAAGCTACACTGAGGATATCTGCATTTAGCAGGATATAAAGCACAGAATACATGTATATGTAATGTGTGCTATACTAAAGGAATTCAAAACTATTTTCTTTAGCTAATAATTCTTGACAAAATAAATGTAAGCTGGAATTTTGTCAAATCTAACCTTAAATTTCAGGCCTTTGGCTTATTTTACTTTAAAATACGTTACTTAGTGTATTCATGCAAAAATAATGGCACAGCGAGTGATCAGTAGCATCTGTGACTAATTGCAAACAATCACAACATGAAATTATATTTTCAAGTCTTTAATTAGCCGGAGAATGAGTCTCTTGATTATTTCTGGTATGCTACTGTACTGCCTGACCTCGCAGTCAGAAGCTTCTCTTTTCTTTCAAGGTTATTATAACTTTTACCTCTCTACTGATCCCATGTACTGCCAGGAAACCTATTACAAGTTAAAACTGGCTTGAGAAAGCGCTCTCTGCTGCCCAAGGAAAGTGGAAAATCACATATGATACAATAACATACCCCTACATGCACTGCAGATTTGGCTTCAGAGCTTTTATTGGACGGTTGTAGCCTTTTGTTTCTGCCTGCAAATCTTCAATCTACCTTCTATGAACAAGGCATTAGTCACAATTGCTGAACATTACAGACAGTATAATAGTGGCATGCCATAGCTGGGAAATACTTTATTGTGCATCTTGTCCCAGCTGGTAATTCACCTAAAGCAGTGGCTGCAGCTACAGAGATTTTTAAAAAGCAAAATGAACCAGTAGCATCTTCTTGAAGAAGGGGCTGGAATCCTAATGGCTGTGTCTGCCTGACTTCTGCAGATTATAGTGCGGCGGGAGAGTTACACCTTGGGTCGTCCCATAACACAGCAAGCCAATCCACCCACTGACCATATTATCCATGGGAAGGATGGAGGCACAAAGGCATCCAGGGCTGTGGAGCTATGTTTCCCCTGGAAACAGCCAGAATAGCTGAGGGATAGGAGGACATTCCTTATGGTTCAACTAGGCCTTGGTCCTGGTGTCCCACAGATAGCTCATCCCATAGATCCCTCACTGTGATGGTTTCAGCAAAAATCCTCCCAAAACCCTCACAGCGTCCTCAGCCCCCCTTTCCTTCCACCCCCACNATCTACACATATTCCAGAGACCCCTCAAAAGAAAGAAACCTCCTCCCCGCCACGAAGGGAAATAAGAATACAGAAACAGATCAATATAAGCTAACAAGAGAAAATAAATCATTACTCTTCTTCCAGACAGCAAAATTTCACTCCTCATTCCATGCCGCTCTGGAGTCCACAAGGCGCCACTGGGCCAAACTCCCACACACACTGGCAGATCGACATCAGCAACGAGACCAGACCTTCCACACACACACAGAAGACAAGACGAAGCTGGAACACAAGAGGGAGCCGGAAGGGGAGCGTCTGACCCCCCAGTACACCCTGATTTACGTAGAAAAATTGCATGGAATACTGGGAGATGTAGTTCCTTCTCAGCCACAACCTGGCTATTCCGAAGGGGCCAAAATCAAACCACTACACTCACATGTGGCTATGAGCTGTGATGAGGTTGGAGTGACATCAGCTGAGGAGGAGAATCCATCCACATTCCAGAGGAGAACAGGTGAGGTCACGTCCTGCAGACAGGAGCGCAACAGCACTGCACAGAGCCAGAGACCCTCCAGTGCCACACCAGAGGAAGCCTCTTCCGAAGGTGCATTGCAAAAACAACGTCAAAAAATTACTCTCAGGGCATGTCTTCTTCTACAGCCAAGTGCATTAGCACCTGAGCAAAGGACAGAGATCCTGCATTCAAAGAGAAAAGCCTGATAAGCCATTTCAGGAGTACATCCCTTCTCAGCAGACCAGAACATGGCATGTTTACTTGTTTGGCTGGTATTTTTCCACCCTTTTTTTTTCATTTAAATTGTTCTACTTCGCAGAATACATGGCCTTCGTCCATTATACCATGTGGTGGGTGCTAAATGTATTAGGAGGTTTGCTGTGTTTGCTCATGCTTCCAGCAAGGATGAAGAGCTAAAACAGAAATATATTCTAGTCAGTCTTTGACATGTGTGGACAGTAGATGTTCCACAGCAACAGGATGTCGGCTATTTTCAGACTACAAATCAGATGGCCATAGTCTACTATTAAAACCCCAGATGCTATTAATTTACTACTCTCAGATGCTATCAGTACGCACAGTAAGAAATTTTCATTATTAAGCACTATTAGTAGTTAAGGGATTGTAATAATTATCTTTATTATCATTATAATCTGTGCAGGTTTTTCTGGTTTATTGGACTTTTTAGCTCTTCCCTGCATTGCAGAACTAAAAAAGCTGAGTTTCTCTTAGATCTTTGTTCTCTGATCCCTACAGCTTCTCAGTCCTTTAAGCTCAGCTCTCCCTAAGGGCATCTATTGCTCATACCACCACAACCTCCTCACTCCCCACCACACAATGTGGCAAGCTTCTCCTCTTGCCCCAAGTCCCAGATCAGATTACTGTTGGCATATTTCTCCATCCCTCCCTTTCTTTACCTCAGTTTTCGTGGGCTGCTCAGATGTGCTAGGGTGGCCACTGCCCAGCAGGGGAGAGCAGATTGGTGCACACACCACAATAGCTTTTAAATCTCTTGGTTAATAACAGGTCAGTTTGATTGCAGGTCAGGTCACCCAGATTTCCTCAGACATGACACCTGAAGATCCTATGGAAATGGAATTTGAAGGCAAACAGACATGGCACAGGACATCTGGACACCTCGCAGATAAGTTATGTGGAATGTGCATTGCCTGGCCTGCACAGGCAGCCCACTCAAGCCTCAAACATGGCACGACTTCACATTCAGGACTCGTATAAGAAAGCTAATAGACTAAAGCAGACACAGAAAGACTGAGAGTGTAGGCTATGCCTGACACTACCCTAGACCTGAAAACACACACATTCAGGGCAAGTCTAATACCAGTTCATTAACCAGTGCAGGAGTCCTCACATGGGAACCCAGGGGCATCTGGTCTTCTGCAGATCGTAAAGTCTACAACCCACTTTATTATCCAGGACCCAGCAGATGTAAGAGCACTGTGAATGCACATCAAATCTGCTCCTGCTATATCAGCTCTGTCTTAAGTTACGGAATAATCATCTGCTTATATTTCAAAGCTGAAGGAAAACAGTTGAAACAAGGCTCCGTGTAACTCAGGGTTGCATCTGTATTTGCATTAAAATGTGCAAAAGACCATGGACATAGCACTGCAAAAGAAAAGAAAGAGTGCTGTGTAACCACTACATCCAAGCAGTGGTCCTAAGCCCAAAGTAGTGCATAAACCCTCTACAAAAGTCAGGAGCAACTGGCAATATTCACAGAGGGTCAGATTCAGAACCTGAAGATTTCAGGAGTTTGATTATTTTATTTTATTTTATATTTAAACCCATGGTTTCTATATAGGTTTTCAGGAGAAATGAGTAAACTGCCTTAGGCAGTACACAGTACCTCATGTTGCAGAAGGAGCCTGGGGCCAGCGCCCTGTATCTCTACGTTTCACACTGCCAGTGGCCCCAGACGCATGAAGGTATGTAATGCTGGATCTGAGCTGATTTTGGTACCCCAGGAAGGGGCTGCAGAGTGCCTGAGCCACGTCTACCCGTTTCACAACCACCTTCTCTGATGAGTCACAGACAGTGCAGCACTTGGTTTAGCCTCGTGTTTGTTTTATGGATAGTTTTTCTGGGCAATCACTTCCCCTTTCCACACATCCCTCCAAAAAACTCTCTGCTCCTGATGGAACATTCCGTAGGTGTGCGAGGGGAAAGCAGAGAGTTTCTAAGGAGTTTGATGCATGATTTTCTACCAGATTTACACTGGAAGTAAAAGGAGTGGATCAACCAGTGTTTTCAACCAAAAGAGCAGAAGGAGACTGCTCTAGAGATGTGGAGGCAAATGTGGAGCCTGCATGGGTGCGGAAGGTTGGAAGGTCTCAGTGGCATCTAGCTCCAGAGAGCAAACATTTTCATCACAAAATCAGTTTGTTGTATTTTTATAATCTATCAATGCACTTTAATTTCCCACGTGAACTTGAGGAAGACAATGTAGTATTATTATTGTTAAAATGGAAATGATACCATTACCTCTTTGCTGCCCATTTAATCCCATGAGCTCTATCGCTATGGTGAGGTGCCACAGCAACAATCCTGTTCTCAAATTGCTCCTTTAATCACTCTTGCAGCACAGCTATCCCAGAATCAGTATTTACCATCTAAACCCGCAAGTAGTGCATTTCCCATGCATTAGTGTCACTGCAAGACAGTGATTTATTACCTCAGTGAAGAGATGCTTTCTCTGGGAGAAGCTCATTTAACCCTCATCTAAGCTCTAACAAATGCCTCTGGTGGGGATGGGGAGGAGAGCAGTGGTTTGTAGCATTCTGATCTGTAGCTTTCATATTGTGCCTGGCTGTGCTTTCCTGCAGCACAAGGAGATCAAGCCCAGGGCGCCCTGGAAGCTCAGCCTCTCAGCACGTGAGCTGAATCTAAACCACGTACAGAGGAGCTTTGAAACACTGCCTGGTTTTTAAAGGGTTCTTTTAACAGAAGGTCTCTGCATTTGTTCATGGCGCGTGTTGAGTGACGCTCTTGGCATATCGTCAGCATATGGCACATTTGTCTTGCCACTGAGGAACCACTATTTGCATCATCGATCTGATGGCAATCAATCTGAGGAAAATTAAATAATATATTCCTTATTATGCTTTCTTATGTGGGCCAGCGTGAAGGCCAAGGCAAGAGCTAGGATGGTGTCCAGTAAAGACCTATGGTCTTGCTGATGAAGTAGTAGACAAACTTGACTTTATTGGCAGTGTCAGGTTAAGGGTTGGACTTGATGATCTTAAATGTCTTGCTGAACCTAAATGATTTTATGATTCTTTTGTATGACTTTCAACTTTCATTAATATTTTAAATTATTGATGTTTTTTTGTTTTTCCTTTTGCTACGTGGCACCTTGTCTTCTGAGAGGGAGTGAGAGGAGCAGGCTGGCTTTGTATACATATGGAAGGTATGAATAGTGAAAGTCTCTCCAGGTGCTGGATTCCCCTGCCCAAACTCTCATTTTCCTCTTTGCACATCCAGGGGAAGAACATTGCTTTTGGGATTGCAGGGTGAGGGGGAAATCTCATTTATTTTCCTGGCAAACACTGGAAGGAGCCACGCTTTCTAATGTCAGGAGCATGAAAATGTCCTCAGACTTCCCCTGAAAGGAGCTAAGATAAGAGGTGAATCAGAGACCTACTAAGAAACACTCTCCAGGTGTTTTATCAAATTTAATGACTCACTTTTATAAGCCCATAGTGAAATAACAACATTTCTTTTTCAACAGGCAGGTCCTAAAATACCAAAAGACAAGCCTGAAAATATCTGCAACCTAGAATATGAAATAGCGACAATTGGCAGTCCTGCATACAGCTAGCTGGCAACCCATCCAAGATGTTTGCCTTCTAATAATAGAAAGTTGAAAGAGGCATATGGAAAAATGGAGCTCAAACTCTTTTATTTCCTATGTATAAATACACTGAAGCCACAGATGTCTCTGCAGCCTCAGTCTGCCAGGACCAAATGCAAGGAACAGACCCAAAATGAAAGACACCAAAAAAAAGTGGAATAGCAAGCTCTCCATATCAAAGGGTTTGTTCACTTTCTGACAGATGAGTATTTAAAAAGCCTGACCAATCTGAAGTAATTGGACTGATCTATAAAAAAGCCAGGTTTTCTTTACATTGCCTTTTCCCATTAGACCACAGTGTTACTGCCTATACTGCCAAGGGGGGATGTGTGTTGCCTTGGAGGACGTGACTGATTTGGATCATAGGATCATAGAATCATAGAATGGTTTTCATTGGAAAAGAACTTTAAGATCATTGAGTCCAACCATTGATCCAGCTATGCTAAGTCTGTCACTAGACTATGTCCTGAATTACGCCATCTTCTCATCTTTTAAACACCTCAAGGGATGGTGACCCAACCACCTCTCTGGGCAGCCTGTTCCAATGTTTGACAACATTTTCAGTAAAGAAATGCCTCCTAATATCCAAGATAAATCTCTCCTGGCACCTCTGGAGGCAATTTCCCCTCATCCTGTCACTAGCTACCAGGGAGAAGAGACCACCCTCACCTTGCTACACCCTCCTCTTAGATAGTCGTACAGAGTGATAAGGTCTCCCTGCAGTTCCCTTTCCTCCAGACCAAACAAACCCTGTTCCCTCAGCCTCTTCACACAAGGCTTGTGCTCTAAACCTTCACCAGCCTTGTTGCTCTTCTCTGGATATGTTCCAACATCTCAATGTCCTTGTAGTGAGGGGCCCAAAACCGAACACAGTGTTCGAGGTGTGGCCTCACCAGTGCTGACTACAGAGGAAGGATCACTTCCCCAGTCCTGCTGGCCACACTATTCTTGATGCAGGCCAGGATGCACCTGGGCACACTGCTGGTTCATATCCAGCCAACTATCAATCAATACCCCCAGGTCCTTCTCCTCCAGGAAGCTCTCCAGCCACTTATCTCCAAGCCTGTAATGCTGCATGGGATTGTTGTGACCCATGTGCAGGACCTGGTACTTGGTCTCGTGGAACCTCATGCAACTGACCTCAGCCCACTGATCCAGCCTGCCCAGGTCCCTCTGTAGACCTCATCTATCCTAAGGCAGATTAACACTCCCACCCAGTTTATGTCATCTGCAGACTTATTGGAGATGCAGTCAATTTCCATGTTCAGGTCATTGATAAAAATATTAAACAGAATTGGTCCCAGTACCGAGTCCTGGGGAAGACTACTCGTTACTGAATTCAGCTGGATTTAACTCCATTCACCACAACCCTTTGTGCCCAGGCATCCCATCAGTATTTTACCCAGAGAAGCATATGCCCATCCAAGCCATGAGCTGGCAGCTTCTCTAGGAGGTCAAAGGCCTTATTAAAATCCAGGTTAACAATGTCCACAGCCTTTTCCTCATCCAATAGTTGAGTCATCTCATCATAGAATGAGATCAGGTTAGTCAAGCAGTCACCATTTTCAACCATCAATGGGGGTACATTCTCTTTAACCTTCCTCTTCTGATTGATGCACCTGTAGAAACCCTTCTTGTTAGCCTTCACTCCCCTTGCCAAATTCAGCTTCTGCTGCGCCTTGGCCTTCCTGAGTTCATCCCTACACAACTGGGCAACACCCCTATACACTTCCCAGGTTACCTGTCCCTCCTTGCGCTGTCTGCAGATATCTGCCTTGTTTGCCTTCCTCCAGATTTTGGCTGTTCTCAGAAGCTTGCACAGTTACTCACCCATCAGTAAACTTTGTGTCTTTGTTGCTGCATGAATCTCCAACCTCAGACTCCACTGACACAGCAGACTGAAGAATCTCACTAGCACACTGTCCCACAAATGCCAGCACTTCACTGACAGTCTATCTCTAGTGAGTCTGCTGGCATCCCCTTTCCTCTTCAAATCTAGTTTAAAACTCTTTCTGTGAGCCTCTTGGGGTCCAGAGAACACTGTTAGGTCTACCAGGAACAACTCTGAGAAGTCTGAAACATTGTGAAAAAAACTGTTGAGTAAGTGAAATCTGTTTTTACACCTGGCTGGTGACACTCAGATCAGATCCTCCCCCATTAACAGAAACTTTAAGTTCTAAAGGATGAAAACATACTTTCCTTGTATATCCTATAAACAGAAATAATTAAAATTCTTGGCATTTACAGTCTCCAGCACAACAAGCAGCTGGTAATCTGTAAGTCTTATGAGATAATGCCTGTGATTGATACTCATAAAATCTGTAAGGGGAGATTGTGAGACCCAGGGGAGCAATAGACTGCCTACAGTTTTTACAAGTTCTGCTGTATCAGGAGGCTGAGATTGCATTTGCTAGGGGAGAAATATTCATGGGTCATGAACTTTCAGGTTCTGCCAGGAGAGCCTTCATCTATTGTCAGGAGCATATATAAACTCTGGTTTTATGTTACTCAGTTGTCCACCCATGGGCAAATTGAATTCATGCCAGCACTGCCAATATCTGCTGAATGAGTTGTAATTTTTTTTGTGTCATTTCTTTATGATGCATCAGGCAGAGTGTGACAGATTTATTATTGAAGTTGTATGCGAAGCAAAAAGGTTCTTCTCACATTGTCTAGGAAAATCAAAGCCTTGTATGTCTGTAAAGTGAGAAAACGAAGCAACCAGGAAAGTGAAAGGTGGTCAGACTAAGTAAGAAGGCATTTTTATCAAACTAACTATTTTTTCCAGCTTCTTTGGAATTTTTACTTGCAGGGTAAAGGAGGGACTCTCTCCAAATATTTATGATTGCATCCTTTCCACTGCTGGGAAGCAATGAAGACACCCAAATCCATTATTTCATTTATCAGTGATTGTCTGCAATAAACAGAAAAGCTTTGATACTCCAAATAAATTCAAGGAGACAAATTAAATAATAAAAAGTACTCTCTAAAACAAGACAAAACCCCCAGGCTTAATGTATTAGGTTTTAAAAATATCTCGTTCCTTTCCGTAAATCTTTCAGTAATTTATGAAACCTTTTGAGATCATTTGTATTACTCTGTAATAACAGTTGAAGCTATTATGACAGCAGGTGTCATTTGATGCAAAGGAACATGTATAATCAGCCATGAAACACCGTCCTGCTGAAAGAAGTCAATCCTCAATAAAAGAGCAAGGCTAATGTCATCGCTGAGTATATTTATAAGGCTGCAACCACCCGCACAAGTAATGGCACACTTCAAATCAATTTCCAGAGAGCCTTGAACAGACCCCTTTCAAATTCTAAGAACGCATTTATTAATAAGTGAATCATGGTACAGCAGCACCGTAGCTGTGAGAAAAGCTTGGCCACTTTTACCAGTCTTACATGTTTCTCTAACAAAAGATATCACCTCTTGCTCCGAACTCCTGCCCTTCTGAAACCACTTGTAAAACCTATACATTTTTAACACTATTTACTATATTTTAACACATCAGCAAACGTCATATAAATGTCCCCTCAGAATTTTTGCTGTTTTTCTCAGGCAATGCAACTTGGCATCTGTTCTGCCTGCTAAAACACCAGGATGAAAAAATGTGCCTTGTTCAGAGCCCCAGTCTGGCATGTGGAAAACATTGTTTTCACTCCAGCAGCAATGTCTGCAGATGATTCCTTACTCTAGTACCTGGGTCTTCTGCAAAACCATCTGTTAGCCCTGCAAAAACATGGGGATTCTGATGCTGTTGCAGGAGGAACTTAAATGCCATTAAGTGCCAATGCCACGATATCCCTGTGCTACAGCTGTTCCCATTCCATTAACAGAAAGACTTAAAAAACTTTAAAAAGCAGTACAGCCTCATAAGGAAAGTGACATCATGAAGCAGCTACCAAGGACACCAGATGACGTTACTCCCTTTGATGCGCACGGGCACTGGTATCCCTGCTACCTTTTGGTCCTCAGATGGCCTGTGGGCCATAGAGCAGCATTGGTGCAGTGAAATGGAGAGGGAAGCAGGGGGCTCCTGGCATTTTTCCTTTCCCAGTCACACAGGGAGTGTGCATGTGGCTGATGAGGAGTCCTCCTGCATGGTCCATGGGGAGGCCAATCATGGGAGAGATGAAATGGCTTTCATGTGGAATTGGGGTCTTCTGAAGTACTTAAATATACCTTTTTCTATGCCTTTGGATGTTCTGACCACAGCATGTGATTTTTGTTCTACTCGATTAGTCATTGGAAAAAAAATTATGAAATGTGACATGCCTACTATTATATACTTTAAAGAGAGTTTATGCCAAATAGCAGGGGCCCCTGGTTCTTGTCATAGGAAGTATTCCTCTTACCAACCTCAGTGACTGGGCTTCCCCAGGTGTACCCTCTCCTTTCTCATGGTGGCTCAGGCAGATGTCCCAGCTGTTCCTTCCCTTTCCAGGACCTGCTTTTTGCAATGCTCGTAACAGTTCACTCAGAGTGTTCTGCACAGGCAGGGATCATCCTCTTGCAAATGTCGGTGCTGGGTCCTAATCACATTGAATCCACTTGCAAAGTCCCCTACACCTCCTCTAACAAGAACAGGTTCTTTAAGCATTTTAGGAAACCCTCTCTTTGTAGCAATAATTCCATAAATAAGTGTAAGAGTGGGGACTGTCGATTCAGCCTGTTTGGTGCCTCACTTTGATGCAGAGCCTGCCCTTGCCTAGTGTCAGTGTCCCCTCTGTACTGCACAAAGGACCATTGCTACATTCCTAAGGAAACACACCAGAATCTGCAACACCGCCCAAAAGATGGGGGGGTTTTTTTGAGCATGAAAAGTATGTCTGCAGGCACACATCACCAGATACAGAACCTCTGTGCTGCTGCTGGTGGGGCTTACCCCAAGCACACAAACCCTCTGCTTGAACCCAGCCATGGTGCAGAAGTGTGGAACATTAGCAAGGGGACAGTACAGCGTAAGCCATGGCAACAGCATCCAGACAGTCTCGCATAGTGTGAAAAACACATAACTCTGAAAAGCATGTGCATTCACAACCCACTCCTCTCTCTAGCAAGGTTCTTTTGAATATATAGCTATATGTAGTGTTGTATATATAGGTAATTTTTTTGTGGCAAGAAAATAAAGTGTTTTCAAATTTTACACCCTCTGCTGCAGAAATAATGTCTTTCCTTCTTTTCTTTCTCAGTGACTGGAAACAAGAAAATACAGCCCACCTCATGAGCAAGAGCTGAGCAAGCCAGGTCTCCTTTGCTTCAGACCTGCCACTCACACATAATTTAAGCTGCAAGTTTCCAACTCAGGAACAAAAAAAATGCTGTTTCCACCCACCACATGAACCTGCTGTGCAGAAAATCACATGCAAAAATATCTCTTCAAGTCTGTTAAGTGCATGGCTAACCCCCAAATTGCAAAAATAATCTGATTTTCCCTTATTCCAGGCCCCACCACCAGAAAAAAAAGCAGGAATCTGTGTCGGTAATCATGAGGGCTTGGAAAGACAAAACCTGAAGGTGGAACAGAAGTGAGAAGTCTCTTGCTTGTAGGCAGGAACAGGCAGTGTGGTGTGCAGAAGCCAAGGAAGCCAAGTTCCCAATGGGGAACTGTGAGACATGATCCTATTGCAGAGTCAGAGCCAAGCTGGCATTGAAAACTAGTCTGCACTGAATGAACCCATCAGAAACAACCAGGAAAGATGGAAAAGGGGTCCAGGACTGAGGATGCACCAAGAAGTCCTTTGCAGAGCAGCCCCAGTTTAGGACACAGGTGACAGGAAGCAGAGGGATGGAGAGAGCAGAGGGCTCTGCAGCCTTGGGAGCAAGTGGCTGCAGTTGCATGACACGCTGGAATATTGTAAACCATTTATCACATCAAAATCTGTGTGCAGTGACCCCCAAAAGGCCTATTATTAGGGCAGATACAAGTTTACTATTAGCAGGAGAAGCTGAAAAGCTCAGCAAGCTCCTCTGCAGTATTCCCTGAGGAGGTAAAAATCTGTCATACCTGTGAAATCAGAACAACATTAAAAGGTAATCCAGCTACTGTTACAAAGAAATCCCCATAAATATTCCCAGATTAGATCCTTGGTGTGAAGTTAGAGGGCAGGTGCTTCCCAGAAAGGTCTGGTGAACACCACCCACGTACATGTCAGCAGTTAGTGCTGGGGGGTTTGGGGCTTCAGCTTGCTGCCAAACGCATCAGGGTAGCTACTGACTGGACACCAACACTGGCTTCTCCCGTCACTGGTAGAAGTAATAAAAAAAGAAGGCTTTCTAGGGTCAAGTCTCGTAACTTGGAAAGAAAACCACATACAGGTGAAAGGGCAGTGCTAGAAAAGTCAAAAGGTCATACTTAGCAGTGATTTTAATTGCACCATCTGCTGGTTAAATCAGCTCTGTGAAGCAACTTGGCTGAACAAATAATTTGTAAAGACAGAATTTCTTTTTCTCAAAAGGTACAATTGGTTTTCTAAAAATGGAATAGGTCATTTAATGGATCTTCCCAAGGCACAGAGACACAAAACAAGCCATCCAGCTCAGTCTGGAGGGAGGAAGCCTCCAGGGAAGGATGAAATTCCTCCAGGTACAAGAGCTTCTTTAACTGCCCTGTTATTACATCCATTTACTGTTTTTCAGTCGGCATTGTTGGTTTTATTTCCCACACTGCTTACCAGATTTTCCATACCCAAGAACATGTCTGCCTATTTTGTTACTCAGAGCCGGAGTCAGAGAAAAAGAAAAACTCTTCTACTCTTCTATTGAACTTGAGCTTTGAGAAATGTAACAACCTGAGATGAGTTATCGGCCCAATTATCAACCATGAAATGTGTACTGTTAGGTGAAAGACTGAGAGTGTATTTGAGTGTCCATTGAGTGTACCATATTTGAGTGTGGTTCATTTATATAGTTTTTGCAATGACCAGAGCATGAAGTTTGCAAGTTCTCCACCTTCCTTTCCACATGTGGTACAGATTGTGTCCCAGGCTATGGTGGCCTTGGCAGTCTCTGCCTTTTTATCAATTACCAGGGCAGTCACAGTCCCATCAGCTTCTCAGTCACTGGTGAGCACCACCTATCCTGTTTTCTGCATGTTAAAGAATCTGCTTGATAATGGGTTTTTTTACAAGCTTGATAAATCTTAGTACTTAGCATGTGTGAAGTATTTAGTTTAATCTACCTGGTTCTATTTTACTTTTCAAGTCAGGCTTCTGCTGCTCTTCCCAGTGGGACCTGCAGGTGGACAGGGTGGACGAGGTGCTAAGGGACATGGTTTAGTGTTTGATAGGAATGGTTGGACTCAATGATCCAGTGGGTCTCTTCCAACCTGGTGATTCTATGATTCTATGATTCTATGATTTCCTCTGACTGCTGGTTCCCTGCAGCCTGCAGAACACCAGAAAAACACCATTTGACCTAGTTCTAGCTTACATCTCAATGGTTTTTCTCTTTTAATGATATAATTTATGGGTTTGAGAGCACTGGTGCCATGAATACAAAGCAAAATTTGAGACAGCCCATAGTGTTTGTGGTGAAGCTGCTGTAACACTTTGTCATTTACTCGAGCTCTAAGCATGGAAGGCTGCAGTGGCACAATTAGATTTCAAATAAGGTCATTCATGGGGGAACTGAGCAATTTATCTACATGGAGCTGCCTATTTCAGATGCCTGAAAGAGAAAATGGAACTAAACATTCTTCATTATGTTTAACTCATATGATTTTTAAAAGAAATTTCTGTTGAAACGGCCCATGGTTTTAAAGCTCTCCCTTCCAGAGGTCTGGGTAGTTTCAATCACTTGAGGTCGGGAAGGAAGGGTGGGTCATTTGCTTTCCAGTCCTCCGTTTCAATTTAATTTCTAAAGGGTGAAATGCAATTAAAAGTGCCTCCATGCAGAGACAGGTCCATAGCTGTGAACATGTCCATCAGGCTGCATATTATAGTGGGGTCCCCCAGGGCTCAGTGCTGGGTCCAGCCCTGTTCAATGTCTTCATCAATGACCTGGATGAAGGCATTGAGTGCACCCTTAGTAAGTTTGCAGATGACACTAAGCTGGGTGGGAGTGTCGATCTGCTGGAGGGTAGGAAGGCCCTGCAAAGGGATCTGGACAGACTGGACCGCTGGGCAGAGTCCA
>WAAB01016901.1:0-70125 GCA_013389865.1 Piaya cayana | reverse complement strand
TTTTACGGAAAGGGTCATTAGGCACTGGAATATGCTGCCCAGGGAGGTGGTTGATTCGCCTTCCCTGGAGGTGTTTAAGATACGGGTGGACGAGGTCCTGAGGGACATGGTTTAGTGTTTTGTGGGAGTGGTTGGACTCGATGATCCAGTGGGTCTCTTCCAACCCGGTGATTCTGTGATTCTGTGATTACAAGTATCACAAGAATTCCCTTCATTTACTGACCACCAAAAGAAAGACTAGGCACAGAAAGTGAGACTCACAGTCTGCCTCCCATCTGTACTCCTTGCTGTACTGGTGGACAGAATAGTTAGCACCACAATATCAGCAACAGGTAGAGCTCTACAAAGTGTGTTTTAACATCTTCAGTCCCTGGGCACTTAGCCCTGAATTACAGCTTCGTTATTGCTGTGCAATGAGGGTAAGAAAACAGGTCATGACTCTGTATTTAGCATGCTACCTTTTCATTAGTACCCCACTGACAATTAGCTCAGGAGTCTCCTCACTGGAGACATATCAGGCTGTGCAGGCTCATGGCATCTCAGGGAAAAGTCTAGCTCTTCTCCAAGCTTTTTCCACATTTTGTTCAAAGCACTACCAGCCATTGGGCTGCAAGTGGTGGCTGTAGTTTTGCCCCATTTTGCAGATATCCAGGCACGTTCAAGGACTCTGTAAGCCTCACTGGAAGTGAGGATGCACTAGTATGGAACTACCTCAGGTGTAAACAGGGTTCAAGTTTCCTCTGAACCACATCCACAGGCCAAGCTGCAACTGTTCTTTGTACAGGTAGCCGTAAAATGCAGTAAAAAGGATCCTTGCAGACTCACAAATTGCTAGCAAAACTTACCAGGAGATCAGGAAAATCAGGAAAGTGTGGTTACAGTTCTCATAATCGCACAGCTCCGGCACCCATTCTCAGATCTTTCCTTCAATAACATTTTAATGCAGACAGGACATCCCACCTTACTTCAGGTACATGACATTACTACAGGATGAGTTGAGCTGCACATTTGAAGCTTGACTTCTCTGTTGGGAACCCATGTCATGGTTTGATTCAGCGGGCGGATAAAACAACCACACAGCCACTTACTCACTTCAACCGCAGTGGAGTGGGGGAGAGAATTGGGGAAAAAAAAGGTGAAACTCACGGGCTGAGATAAAAGCAGTTTGCAGTTTCATAGGACAGAAAATTAAGAGAATAATAATTATAACAATGATAAAATAATACACAAAATAAATTATACACAGCGCAATTGCTTACCACCTGCTGACCGATGCCCAAGCCCCAGCAAGCCTCCTCCAAGTTTACATACTGGTCATGATGTCATACACTATGGAATACCCCTTTGGCCAGCTCAGGTCAGCTGTCCTGGTTGTGTCCCCACCCAGCTTCTTCTGCACAATTCCTACAGCTTCTCATTGGCAGGCCAATATGAGAAGCTGGAAAGTTCCTGACCGCTTAGCAACAACTAAAAAATCTGTATTATCAACATTATTCTTATTCTAAATAAAAAACTCAACACTACACCAGCTAATAGAAGGAAAACTATCCCAGCCAAAACCAGGACAACCTGAAATGAGCAGTTCACATGTCAGCTTCTACTTCGTGGACATCTACCCAGAGTAAATCCACCCTGTCTCCACAAGCCTGGGCCTCTCCTGACTGTTTTCCTGCTTAACAGTTAGAGACCCAACGCATTGCTACCTCTGGGCAGAGGTAGAGATGTCTCCTGAATATCTCCCAGCTACTGCTGAATCTTACCTGTGAATCTGCTGCTGTCTTATTCTGGTTTATCTGCAGGACTTGTGGAATTCACAAAACCTTCAAAGGAAAAGAAAATACCCCACAAAACAGGCTGGTTTATTCAGCAGCTAAAATCCATTTTCTGCCCCACCACAACCACAGAAGGTGGGTCCAGCAACAGATCTGTAAAAGTCATCTGCTGGGCTGAGCTGACGTCTTATTTGGGAAGACTGGATTTTCCTCCTAAGAATTTGGTTCCTAGTATAACGTTAAGTGTTCGGAACTCATCTGAACGGCTTTGATTTACTATACATGCTTCATTTGTAATGTCCTGCCACGAGAATTGTGTCTGATATCAGATGTAGCTCAAATATCTGGCAATATAATATATTTTGTAAAGATGTAATAAAATGCACCTTGCAGGGCAGTGAACCTAAGCAGCTATTTTAAACTATAATTTATATTAAAGCAAGTAAAGTTAATTGCCTGTCCATAACAAATGAAAAAGAAATAGGTACTTTGGAAGATCGCCACAAGTCTGCAATCAATATAAATTTATTGTGTTTCTATGTAACTCAGAGTAAAATTGCATTTCAGTACGTTATTCAGTATTCTAGGAATTCCTTGACAATGCACTTCTAGGAAATCAGGTCACTCACAAATGCTCACTAAAAGCGTGGGAAGGCCAAGTTGAATGGAATTGAAAGGATACATCACCATCCCATGGCAAAGGGATGACTCCTTTCTTGGTTCTATAAAAAATAAAATAATATGGAAAATAAACATAATGTGTTACACATTTCTTTAGTATGTAATAAATAATATTGTAACCTTTATAAACGAGCTATTTGCAGAAAAAAAGACATACTTCTTTTTAATTCTCTACCATTCCTCAAGGCACTGAAACTTTCTGCACGAATAAGAGAAAAAAAACCCCACTCAGCTGAGTTTGAACTGGAATATCAGGCCAAATTGAAGTGTTTTACAAACCTTTTGGGGGATGTGGTAGTGAATCTCCTGTCACTTTCACTTTCAATCACAGAAAACTCTTACCTCTGATTTTGTGAGGTTGCAGGAGAAGAGCCAAGCACTCCAGAGCTGAACTTGTCAAAACCTTTTTTGGCTTGGAAGTCTCATTAGTTTTGGCTTCTGACAAGATTTTTACTATCCCTTGGGTTTAGCTGAAGTGAAAATATTCTTAGAAACAGCTATCATCTGATATCTCCATAGTCATGGACTCAACCAAAGCCATAACGTTCAGAGGGAGGCTGAACTGAGTTATGAGAGCAGAAGATTTTGATTGGGATCAAAATGCATTTAACTCAAATGTCACTTTTAAGAAAAAAATGTAATTGTATCATAATACAACTTTGCTACTTGGGAAGGTGTACATGCTCAGGCAGTATAAAACCACAAAATAAAACTTTTGTGATAGTGGCACAGAATACATGGCAGCTGACGGGGAGGTGGCTTGGGCTTGTCCCCGTGTTTTTTTTGTGGAACTTCACTTCTCTACACTATTTGGATGCGCAAGCTGTGCTTGGCACTCCTTACTATGCTCTGCCCTTAAAAGGGAGCACATGAAATAGAGCAGCCAAGGGCCAGGAAAAATTCTGGGATTTGAATCCTGCTTTCCATTCCTGGGGAAGTGTTTTGCCTGCACGCTGTTTCAGTTCCTCCTTTATGGGATATAAATCTTCTGTCTTCAACCAGCTGGTGAGTAAGAACCAGATATATGAACCCCAACAAACAAGATATGGCACATCCATGCCATATTCTCCTCTCTGTTACCAGAATGAGGTGTGTACACAGCCTGGCACAGCTTTTATAAGAAGTCCACTAAAGATGATGATAATATCTAACTGAGTCATAGAGATGGATGAACATGCTCAACATCATACAAGCTGTTTGCACAAAATGATCACATTTCATAAAGCGATTTCATGAAGATGGGTTTGATTATAACACAGGGAAGAGGTTGTTCCTGATTCTGAATTATGTTTCCCCAGTTCAGCTTTTTGAGATTGCTTGGGTGAAACCAGAAGGGGAAAGACTATCCAGCTGAAATGAAATATCCCCATTACCTCCTATACCCAGTGAACAATCTCTGCTTACAGCACTGGTGTCCATAACTAATTAGAAACTATTGAGCTAGTCCATTTCAATATTTCTAATTTTATCATTTCACAATTAATCTACTTTTAGTGACAGAGTGCTTACTGTAAAAAGAAGCTATTGTCTGTTCTCAAGCCTCATTAGGCAGAGAAAGACTTGAAAAATAGATAAGAAGAGTACATTGTACATGTACAGCTGAGGACACTGCAATGAAGAGCAAGTGTACAACATGGATACATCTTCCTGGTCACCTGAAATGCCTGGGTTTCTGTTCATTTATTTGAACATGTTTGCAAATAAATGATACTCTTAATCTCAGGAAGGTTTTTGTATGTCTTTAATTGATATTTAGGTTCCGCTTTGCTCAGTACATATTACAGAGCCCTAGCTCCATTTATGGGTTTCTGAAGAATAAATGTTATGTCAATAGAAATAATAGTAACTATTATTATTGGCAGAATGAAGGGATGGCACTGAAAGCATAAAAAGCAGTGTAACGAGAGTCTGTTCATCTACCACAATAGTCTCTTAGAGACGAGACTGTTCCTAGAAAATTATTTCATCATCCCTTCAGAAAAAGTGGATATAAAGCCATTCACCTTATTTGGCACTGTCCTCACTACAGTAGAGTGAACTTGATTTTTCAACCTACATTGTTGTTCTTGGGATTATGTCTGGACAGGTTTTGACTGCGGAAAAATGTGTCTCCACACATACAAGTGTCAACACTCTAAATCTTTTTGACTCATTTGTCATTGTTCCCTGATAAGCTGTGACATGTGGCACCCCCTGACAACATGTCTCACAGGAGTGTCAGAAGGACTTATTGGACGTCCACAGAAGAACTGAGGTACTCCACTGTTGTCATAGTATATCTCAACACTTACCCTTTTTTTTGCCACTTCTGCTCTTGTGCCAGCAATCTGCAATCTCAGAGCATAAAATATTTGGCTAAAATCATTGTCTAGCCTAGTAGCTCTTCTACTCCTCTCCAGTAGCACACCACCTAACTGATCAAGTATCTAAAGGTTCAGATGGAAACCCAACAGCACTTTTGGCTAACGTAAACCTCTTCCATAAAACCAAAGGTTTCTCACTTCTTAAAGTGTCTGCAGAACAGATTTGCTTAACAGTTATTAAACAATCTCTTTTCTTTGTGCTTGCTCCCCGCAAGAGCAGTTTTCTTCCAAATTTTCATAACTTTCTCATGGGCTTCCTGAAGATCAATGTTGTAGTTGCTGAGTGCACCAACAATATCAGTACTTGGTTATTGTCCATTCAACATAGCCTGGAGAACATGGGAAAGATGTGGTCTAGCCAAGATTGGGAGATACACACTCCACTCAACTTTGCAAATACAACTCAACAATGCCAAACCAATGCATCCCTGATAGACATGTGGAGTTCAGTCTCAGCACTGGGATTTGTGGACAGGAATTACAGCTCTTCAATGACTGACCCATAACTGGAAGTTAGGCACAGAAGGGTTTTGAGCTCACCGTCATTCAATGGTAAATTCGGGGACTTGACCTAAAGAAAGAGGTAAAGCACAGGCTTTAAAGGACTGACTTTCTTCCTGTCGGGAACAAATGACCATAGGCTATCCCATCCTATTTGGGACACTTAAAGAACTTACCAGGAGAATTTCCAAGCTGTCCTGAGTTCCAGAGGACTATCTTCAGCTGATATAATTTGGAATGCCAAAATGTCCTGCTGTATTCTCACTTCCAAGAACAATGGCCATGTAAAACCTTGAGAAGCAAAGCCTCTCATTTTCAGTTTTATAGTTCTTTTGTTACAATATATTCTAAATATACCTTTGAACTGGCAGGTGTACTAAGATAGTCACCTTCTTATTTTTCTTCTTCTATTTTTAGGTGTCAGATTCCTTTTCTACAGAAGCTATTAGCTTTGCACTGAGAAATACAATGAGGGGTGTTTCAATGACAGTAAGATGAAGCACTAGGTGCAATGCTATATTCTGAGTAATTGATAGCATTCAAAGGACAGAGCAGAGCATGAATAGCATTGATTTCCAGAACAGCTATTTTGGTACTAAGTGAAGTTTGATCAGGCTGCTCTGCTTCACTGGCTGAGTTGATAAGAGGCCACGTCCCACCTTGGCAGACAGCAAAAAGGCCTGGGCTATCTGCAACTTCACCACCTCCTGTGTGGGCACCAGCATTACATTATGCTGGACTCACCACCCCAGTCTTGTGGAAAACACAGCAGCATCTCACCCTACCACTATGGGCTAAGGCAAAAGCCTCCAAACTGCAATTTGCTTTCTACAAGGGCTTACAAAGCAGCCTTGTATCACCAAAGTGCTCTGTGACCTATTCCAAAGGTATCTGAAATCATCTGGAATACAAGGATGAAGACCTGACTGAGACCTTCCCAGGGTGAAACTGCACAGGAGGAGACACCAGTGCCAGTCTGATGCTCTTTCAACCCTTTAAAAACAAGAGTAGCAGTATCACTTTCAGAGAACAGCTGGATTTCATCTGCATCAAGATGAGGTGAACTGCAGCTCAAAAGTGCTGCCTTCTTTGCTTTAACTCTAATTGGAGTCTAGAGGACCAGCTCATATATAAAAAATTCTGAGTGCAAGTTTAAACAGATGAATCTATCTCCAAGCAGCCAGTGCTATGCCCACCCACACAAATAGCTGTACTTAACCCAAGTTGCATGAGATTGAAGTAACCATATTTCGTGGTTGATTTGAAAAGAGAAAAGAACTTATTGTTTGTTCAATTTTACTACTATATAAAGTATATTTTTTATGGATTTTGAAACATTTTCTGTTGCTGCCTTACTTCACTAAAACACGACATTATAAACATGCTTCTGGTTTTGAAAGTTTTCTGAAAACAACTTTCAGCCATTTTACAAGCTCAAATCTGTGAATAAGCTGTTGTCTCATTAGAATGTCCTTCATCCACCTGAATAACTCAATACTGGCAGAATTTCAGAGCACAAAGCTTGGCAGAGAATTACCCTGGTTATATATCCAAAACTAGCACTGAGCATACATTCTGTGGCGTGTTAATGTTGCATACCTTGAAAGTGCACAAGCATTTGAGAAAGGTTAAAATGTTGCTACCAGTTTGTCAATTATTTCATTTCACTGATTACCACAGCATCAAACAACTTTAGATGTCACAGGTGTCCCGAAGCTGCTGCCAGATTAGAAAAGGGAGGGTGACCGATCTACAGAGCCATTGGGAGAGTGACGTTCCCTGCACCAGAGTGGAAAGTACAGAATTGTTTACTTCAGTTTTAGCCTTTTTACTGAACTGGGACTCTGCTGAGAAGGACATAGAAATTCCTGCATTTTTTAAATTCTGAATTCTTCATGTGGTGCTGTAGAAAGGTGACATTGTGGGCAGGAGCAGGGCCAGCAGAGAGGACTATAGTGGGACTGATCATTGCAAAGATAAATTGGTTGTAAAATCACCTGTTCCCCTTCCTCTCACTACTGACCAGATCTGCAACAGTTCTCCTTCATGGTCCATCCCATCTACTCACACCCTTCTCTATATCTTTAAAATCACAGCCACAACCAATCCAGGTCTGCTCACCAGGGTTTGATTCACACCTCTCACCATTTCCAATCTATCACCTCTTCTTCCTTGCCCTTTCACTATTTCTCTCAGCCTACTCTCAGGTGTGCACAAGACCATCAATCTAGCACAGGTCCCTGCCTGGAGAAAACTCTTCCCTTACACATCACCTCCTCGGTTAATGCTTTACATATGGCCTTACTGCGCTGTTCATCCCCCAGCCCTTTCACAGTGCCACTCCTGTCTGCTTGCCTCCTCCCTGCCTCTCTGATAACTGGGTGCTCTGTGAAAACAGCAGGAGGCCACCAGAATTAATGATGTCTTGTCAACTTTTGAATCATCTACTTCCAATCCCAGCTGTTTCCTTCAAGGAGATATTAAAACAAACAAACAAACAAACAAACAAACAAACGAAAAAACCAAACAAAAAAAACCCCAAAACAAACAACAAAACACAGAAGCAAGAAAATACCTATGCAAAGGCTGAATGCTGATGTTTAGTTTCATGACATGATGAATTTTCCCAGAAAAGCTGCATCTCATGCATACAAAAATCTAAGATACTGCAAGTAGCTGGGCAGATAGAGAAACATTGTGGCTGTTTCCATTACCATTCTCAGGTAATATCCTTGTCAAAGGCAATATGACTTCTCTGCATATGTGGGATGCAGAACTAGTCACTGAGCAGGCAAATTGCAACTCACATTATCAGCCATAAATAAATTCTGAGTCCATCGGTGATTGGGTAGAAGTGAAAGCTGTTTTATCACCAATACAGAAGAAAGCCCTTCAAATATCTACTTCAGAGTCTGTAGTTGTTTCTTGCACCTCTGCCTCTTTCAGTTCCTTTAGGTTTTTGCTATGGATGCAGTTTTAGCAACAACAGGAACAAGGAAATAACACCAATAAATTGTTTTAGCACTGCGTGTGAATTCTTATTTACAAGCCACAGACAGTAGCATTTTTATCCCTGGCTCAGCTCTTGCTGCAGCGAGTCTGAAACCAGCCCCACCTCACTAGGCTGACAGCAAGTAGGGCACAGCCTCACCCCAAGCTCTGCTCCTCTCTCCTTAGGCTGGATAAGTCCCACACCACTGACATGATCGGGTATTGCCATTCATGTGTAACTATGTACCAAGAACAGGGGCAAGAGCAGAAGCCCTTGACTCATCTTTACTGTGTCATCTGCCTCCAGTTCTTGTCTCCCTTACGTTTACATACAGCTGGTTACAAACACCATCACAGGAAAAAAAAGTAGTTTGTTTGTGGTTGTTTTTTTTAATCTAGCTGATATTCCTCATGTTTTCCAACATTTCCATAGTAAATGTGGGAGGGAGGAGAACCCACAAAATCTATCATCTTTTTTCACAGGTTTACAACAAGGTATCAAGTGAGGCAATAAGTCAGGTTTTAATTTTGGCAAGGTTTTCACTGGGATAATTTGAAATACATAAGGCAATAATGATATGTTAATGATTTCCTTTTTTCAGTATATTAGATAATACACACCAAACCTTCACCAGAATGAGCGCTCCTATTTGTTACTCTCCTTTCAGTCTACATCACTTCTCCTTGCTGTAGCCCCCAAACACTTAAAGCTTCCCAATGGACTAAAATACAGTTTGCCTATTGCTCTTGTAAGATGCCAAAGACCAGACAAAATGATTGATTTTTCTGCTTGAATCTGTGAAGAAGAGTCCCAGGAGCATAACAACAAAGTATAAATTACATCCACTCTGGTGGACCTGACAAATACCAGCCATTTAAAAAAAAAAGGCTGTAGCATGCTCCAACAAACTTAAGATCTTTCCTATAAAAGACTAAAAGCCTCAAAAATTACAATGTACATGCACACACACACAAAAAAGCAAAACTAAAAAACACCCAAAACCCCCAGAAGAAACAGAGTATAATATTTTTAGGTTTCTGCAGGAACAGAGTTTATTACATAGCACAGGTAAATCGACCCTAAAAAAGACCATAAACAACAACCAAAAAAATTACAGTGCTTGGTAGTTTGACCTGAAGAAAAACTCCTTCCTGATCATAAACCTACTGACTGGATCTAGGACAGACAAAGACTGGGGTTATGTGAAATATTTGCGGATGTGTCTATCTATATTTCAGCTCTGCAGCACAACAGGATATTTTGGGATAAGGATTTTATTTGTAATGTAAATCAGGCATGTGGTTCTATCTTATCCTAGGAAAGCTTCTCTCTACTCATTTTAACCAGACAAACTTGGCAGTGTGACTAAGCTGTCTTCCAAATGCATTTCATTTTCATGTGAAAGTCATTATTAGCATGCAGAAGCCCTAGGGCTAGTCTGTTAAAAATACTACAGCCCCTGCTCTGTGATGTGCATGTGGGGTACAAGAGGCAGGTATAGCTGGCAGAGAAAGGAAGGGCGAACAATCAAAGCAATGCTAGGACCATCCACAGCCCACCCCCTGTATAACCAGCATGGACATTTTTAAAAATGACAGAGCAGGGAAGATTTTATTGGGGAATCTGAAGGCAAGCAGTGAGGGAACTCTGCCACTATTTATCTGGAGCTCCTCCACACACACAGGAAGACATCCAGCAAGTAATCTTCCATAGGTAACTTCACAACTTCTTTTACACCCTTTTTTTAAGCCAGGGGAGAAAATGTGAACTAATTCACTGGAAGATTTTACTAGAGGTTTATCCAAGCTGTCAGATATTCATGGAACAGAATCAAGAGCTGATGGAGAAAACTCTAGTTTGGCAAGACCAGAGGATTTTGCAGAAATGTATTTATTTCAAGAAACCTGCAAGAAGTCCAAGTAAGGGTGGGTGTTTTAAGAAAAGCCAGAGAGGGAAAGACCTCATCTGACCCGCAAAATCTGAATGCTGCTTGTTCACTCTGAGTGTTAAAACATCTACGAAACATGCAGATGCCATGTCAGACTGAACTCAGCAGCAGATCAGAATAACCACTAAATAATATGGCCCAGGTTCCAGCCTTGTTTGTGCCTGAATCAGGGAAGCAGTGACACATACACGTGGTGCATCCCAAGACAGCAGTCCTGTCATTACAGCTCATCATTCTTAGTGAATGTATTTTGAAAAGTTTGCAGTTTCATTTTGACACAAAATGAAACCAGATTTTGGAAATGCAATATTTCTTTGTGAGATGGAATTCTTACTTTCCAGGACAACTGAGCACTAAGCCTTAGTTTTCAGTGCCTAGTACAAATAAGTAGTAGTGATAGGACTAGGGGGAATGGCTATATATTGGGGAGGGGCAGATTTAGGCTAGACATAAGGAGGAATTTCTTTACAATGAGGGTGGTGAGGCACTAGCACAGGTTGCCCAGGGAAGCTGTGGCTGCTCCATCCCTGGACGTGTTCAAGGCCAGGTTGGATGGGGCCTTGGGCAGCCTGATCTAGTGGGAGGTATCCCTGCCCATGCCAAGGAGGGTGGAATTAGATGATCTTTAAAGTCCCTTCCAATTCAAACCATTCCATTATTCTATGATAATTCAAAACAGGAACATTGAATGGCCTGGAAGTATTAGTTATGTGAATAACACAAATTAATAAGCATAAAACACATTTTTAACTCACTCTTTCTCTATAAACCCCAACTTCACAGCATGTAAAGTAGAAGTCTTCCTACAAGTTTGAAAGAAAACACTTTTGAATCTTCCCTCACCTGTTTATATCGTTCTGAATGCCAGAGACAACATAGCCTTTGGAAATAACAGATGATTAAACAGCCTGCTTCACCTGTAAATAAGCATGGTTTGGTGTGTTAGATATGTTATCCGATTTGCACCTACTAGTAAAGCTCAGGTCCAGTGACTATTAGTTTACCAGAGGGATTCTAGTTTTATTCTTTTGAAATAAATACCAAATGCTGAAATGCTTTTGACTCCAGTGCTATAGAAAACAAATTGCTTCCCATATATGTAAGCTTTTGTTGGGGAGCCATCCATGAGCCACCCAAAACTACTGTTATTATTCCATCCCAATGTGAAACACTGCAAACATACAAACTCAATCCCCAGTTTCACTCCTACTAATGTGCATGCAACATAAGGCTCTATCAAAAATGTTCATCTGTGAATATTTATATTATTCCTAGCCTCATTTTGTTTAGAGGTGTAGAATACCTTTGGTTACTTCTCATCTCCTAAGTAAACAACACAGAAAGCCATGTTCTGTCTGGCAATTTCATCCTAACATCCGCAAGACTGAAAGAAAATGACGAAGAAACACAAAATTTAAGAATAGATTTCATGGTGTTTGCTGCATTTCCATAGGATGTTTTTAAAAGTGAGAAAAGATCTACAGATTTCAGAATATACTTTCAAGAACCAGGAGGTTTATGATATGTATTAATTTAACCTGTGCTCTTGTATCTCCAGCAAAAAAACTGTGGAGAGGCGCCAATGGGCGCCAGAAATCTCTCTGACGTTTCAGTTGCAATTCTCCAACTATTGGTGCTTGGCAAATTATACAGTTCTGTCACATGCTTTTCTCAGATTTATTCTCTAAAGACAGAAAACAGCTTTCTGAATCTCCTCATCAGAAAGAAAAATTCTACCTGGAAAATCCAACATCTCTCTCAAGATATCTCATGGTATTGTGTAGTGAAAGCATGAGATTAATGGAAACTAAGGAGAAATCATGCCTCTCACTTGCTTTTCAAACACTAAAATAAACATTAATTATTTTATCTATGAGCATAACTTCACAATTTACATAAGCCCAGCTGGAAAAGGTGTACAGTAATAAAATAAACTAAATCAGAGCAAATGTGAAATAAACAGTAAAAACTGATTATAAAAGGAACGGGTGATTGTCTTTACTAAATTATTACAGTGCTGTCAAAACATATGATTGCAACACCGCTACAGTCACTGATAACTAATTCATAAGGCACCATCATAAAGCACTATGCACTAAAGATGATGATGTAAAATAACAGAAAACTAATTGTACTCTAACATGCAGAGACTGAACGCAGAAGTGAATCAAGAGAGGAAGGGCTGTATTTTAGCAGTTATGTTCTTTCTCTCTCTGGTGCAGATTTAAATGCTCTCTTGTAGGACACAAGTGTCTAGACACTGCCAATTAGTGTGCATCTAACACAACCCAAGGAAGTTGTAGAGACACACATGATTTCCCCGTGTCTGACCACAAATCTTTGGTGACAATGACTAAGGTGCACAAAGTATGATTGCAGTGAAAGAAATAAGTGGAGGTTGTAAGACTATTTGCATTTCTATCGGAAGCATTATATCTATGCTTTATCAATACCAAGCACTTCTATGAACCTTTTTCTCTTTGTGATCCTGCCAGACTCATGAAATCTGTAAGATTTTCCAAAAGGAAAGGCAAAGCTGTCAATGTGATCTCCGTTTGGCACAATGGCTATGGTTCTTTTCTTGTCTGCTGTCTTCAGACTGGTTCACAGCTCTATGCACCACACAAATCTGGAGATTTTTTTTTTCCCAAGGCACTGGCAAGGTCCCCACCATAAAATGGGATTACCCAAATGGTTCACAAATGAGTGTATCTTAACAATTTTAACATATTTAACCTCATGTTACCCTCTTTATTTCACAGAGTATTATACATATGAGGAATTACAGCACAAAAAGGCTAACACAGATCCTAGAAAAATGAGACTGAAAATAAATTGCCCTTAGACATAACTGCAATGCCTGACTTCTAGAATCCTTTTCCTCCTAGTGGAAGGTGGACCTCTGTTGTTCTGGTTGCTTGAATGCCTCATGCAAAGACTCAACATAGTCAGCAGGGAGTTGCACAGAGGCAGAGAAGAGCAACCTATTTCAAATCCTGCCCTCTTTTTACAGCAGCAGAGAGACATCTCCATGCCTCGCTGAAGGTGATGATGAATACACACTGAAGAGATATTGCAAGAGAACTCAGCAATAGTAAGCTAGGTAGATGAGTACTCTTTCAGGGAGCTGTACAGAGCAGTGCTTTGCCAGATCCACCAACTTGGCTATAAAACAGGATGTGGTAAAGGCAGGTAATTTTGTGTGTCAATTGAAGGTGACATTGTCATACCTCAGGAGCAGGTATTTAAGGAGTTAAAACATACTGTCCCTTCACCATGCAGATAAATTCAGGCTTTTATGCATGTATTTGACATTACTTGTTTAAAATTAATCTGAGGACTTCATCACTTCAAGCAGAAACAGTTTTTAGGGCAAAAGGAATTGTTATGACTCCAGCATGAACTCCCTTATTTATCAGAAACTCTGTTTTTAACATGACTGGCACTGCAGTTGGCCCTAATGTCTAGTTTTCTTTAAAGTAAACATTAGGACCTGGAGAAACTCTTGGGGACAACTATACACAGACACAACAATGGTCCATCCAGTTCCTCATCCTGTCTCCACTCTCTACTTGGGCCACTAGCAGGTGACTGGGGAAGAGCATGACAACAGGGCAAGCATCCATCAGAATCTGCCCTCATACTTCCAGACTCAGGCAAATTGTGGTTCTGGGACCTCCTAGGTCAGCTAAAGTATAAACTTACACAAGTAAAGTGACATAGATCAATACTAAATCACCATCCAGGACTAAATATGCCCCTTATATTTCTCACTGCAAAGCATTTTCTTCAGAAAAAGTATGTAACTTCTCTGCAACGTCTGGGAATTTTTTTCTTTTTTTTTTTTTCCTTTTAGAAAACTTGAGTATGTAAACTGTATGCAGCACTCAAGTACCAACTCTACTACAGCTAAATACAGAGTTCAATTCCTTTCTGACTCAGCAGTCTTTTATTTATACGTCTCGTTGCTGTATTTTTCCGTAGCACCAAGCTAGGATTTCATATTCAACTCTGCTCTCTGGCATTCTTAAGATTTTCTCAGCATCACTGTTTTCCTGATGCATCTGTTTGCTTACAGTGAAATACAACTTTGTACAGCAAGGCCAGCTTATTCAGCGCTCCATACTGCCCTGCTCTATGGGCCCTTCTACAGTCTTTGTGTGAGCTGCAAGTTTAATTCACGCTTCGAGTTCAGTACTAAAAATATTCAATAATACTGGGTCATGTACAGAGCCTTGATGACTCTCATGAGACACACTTTAATGTGGTGATGATTTCCTATGACAAGCTTCTAGACTTATGCAAATTCAAGACAATTTAAGGTGTTTCTAGGAATATTGCTCTAAAAATGCATCTTGTACTCTACACATGTCTTGCTTTTAATGAGCAACACAGAAATGCGTGCCAGAGCATGGCCTTAAACATGACCATCACAAAACTAAAAAGGACCAGAGCATGATATGTATAGAAATAAAGTAAGCAGAGGAGTGAATAAGGTGGGAGTAAAAGCTTTTGTACAGGAACCAAGTACCAGTTAACAGAAGTTTGTCCAGTGTGAGCAGACATTCAAACCCCACTGGTCAGCACATGCTCTGCACTCCAGGGACAAGAAAAGCTAGTCAAAAGAAGTTGGGGCTGTGGAAATAAAGAGTACCAATCTGAGACTATCAGAAATAGGGAAACAGGGCAATAAGGATGGTGAGGACATTGATTTGGAGTACTGGTCTGTAGACATGACATGAGAGGAGAGGTTGGAGCTTGAGATCTAAGTGTGCAAAGGATGGGTGATGCAGGCAGCATGTTTTTAAGGACACGGTACAGCAGGAGTGGAAACCCTGTATATTCAAAACCAAAAGCTTTTTATAAATAATTATTAATCTTTCCCCTGCTCTTTTCAGCCTCCACTAATTAACTGGTGACTGATCTATCGAACATGTCAATTTTTTGACATGTAGGTCTACCGTCACAATCATAAAAACAAGTGGCAAATAATACGAATACCTTCCAAAACCTAAAGAAATTGCATCTGCTCCATTCCCTGCATTTGCAAAACACTGAAATCCCCTTTGCGCTGGCTTGCCAGCCAAATAAATAACAGGGCACTTCGTACAACCCCTATCTGAATATATAAAGTTGACAGGGCAGCTTAGGGAACATCTACTAAATCCAATTAAACACTTTCACTGATAACATGATGTGTTAAATATATTCTAACTGCCACACTGTGCTCAGAATCAGACTACCCTTCTCCTGCTTTTTGCAACGCTGTGCTTTGCTTCCATAAAAAGAAAAATCCTATCACAGTTTAGTTTTAAAATATGGGCTTGCCCTGCAGGTTGTATATTTTCAAAACTCAGCTTTTCTCACTTTAGTTTCTGGGACACATCATTCTTTAACCTTGGACTGCTCTCCTGACAAGGTGAAAACTCATTAACCACCTCTGTATAATTTAAACACAGAGCTTTGTTACTATGCTGGCACCAGCCCACAGGGATTTCTGGGTTCCTGTAGCGACAGCTTGTTTTGGTGGCAGGTACGTCCTCAATAGATTTCTCTGGGACAGAAGGCACTTACATTCCCAGTAAAAGAATCACTCTACCAAAACCCCACACAAATGCTCTCTGAACTTGTACTAGGCAAGACCACCTACCCCAAGACTGTCACAGAGAGAGGGAAACACATATGTGTTCCTGGGGTTCCCTTTTGATGTTATCCGAACAGTTCCCAAGAGACCAACTCCTCTCCCAATTTCTCCCAGTACCTGCTGGTACAATCGAAAGCAGCACACACAAATCTTCCAACTCTCATGCCACTCACATTTCTTCCCTCAGTAGTCATTTCAGAGGCAGGTGGATTTTCAGAATCGCCTGTTCTTAATAAGGAAATCAAGAGTAATTTCAATGCTCCATATCTCTAATGATTTGTAACAGTTTTTTCCCTATTACAGGGAAAGAAACACACTGCTACAAGGACACTGGGTAAGTGGCAAAAGGGTCCATATGGGGAATGGCCCTGTCACTTCTCTCAGTACCACAGCTCCATCAAGCTCTTCCACTTAACTGATTACAGGTACATTTGCTTCATATGGGCCCCATGTGGTCCCCAGGGAGAAAGGCTCCTTTGCAAAGCATCACTGATCCACATTCAGTTTGCAGGACAGGCTTTCAGACCTGCTCATTGCTCCAGTGACCATGTGGATCCAGTGCTGGCAGACTTCCGAAGTCACCAGAGATCCACCAGTCTCCAAGAGCTCGTGGCAGGAAAATCTGACAGTAAAATCAGGGCTGCATCACTCAATTTACAACAGCATTAGAGGAATGGAAGAAGGTTAGCACTGCGGTTAAGCCGGGTGAATGTCTTAGCAACTAAATGCCATTTGAATCCTTAAGTTAGACTTCCACACGTTTTTATTTCTAGGCTGAATGCTAAGCAGGAACTGTCTGCTTTCCAGTTTTGGTATGGACAATGCCAGAATTGTTTTGAGCACAACTCAAGGAAGTCAAAGTGGAAGATATTCACTTCACTAAAGGAAAAATACTCTGAAAATCTCTCTGGAGTGCAATAAAGGCCCATGTACAGACAGCCTTGAGCTGTGGTTTGGTGTTGAAATCAAGAGAGTCCTGAGCATTTGGACAGTCTCACAATCAGCCACTTCTCACAACATCCCAGGTACCACCCAAAGCTTCTTGCCATCTACTCTGATGAGGATACAGTCTAGAGGTAACAGCAAGACAGCAAGGAGAGAAACAAGAATTTACAGTCTAGTGTTTAAAGAACAAAAGTTACCAAAATTTTCACTATGTAATTAAAATTATGGCATGGGATGAGAAAGGATCAAACTATCTTTCTCATATTGCTTATCTTCCCCCTCCTTCCATCCTCCTTTATCCTTGTTCTCATCAAACTACATCATGGAACAAGTAAGGCTTTGCTTGTCCTTGTCTTTGCACCAGAACTCTTCTTTCTCTTTCTGTTTTAACTGAACCCTTCAGGTATGGAGCTGACTATCTGCCTTTGGGCTGTCCAAAACTAGGCAAGGATTGCAGCAGCTCCTAAGAACCTCATTTCTCATCACATTTTGCTATGTGTAAGGTAATCTAAGTGCAAGACTGCAAGTAAATGACTGCAGAAGATTTCCATACTGATGAGAAGAAGGGAAAGATTGTGGTAGCAAGAGCAATCAGTCAGCAGTGGTAAAGTAGAATAAATAAAATTGCCACAGGATGATATATGGATGATTTCTTAAAGTTGCCTTTCTGTAACCCCATCCTTGCAAATATAATTCTTTAACTCACACATAGTTTATACTGGCACCTACTTTACCTCCAAATTTGGCATAATACACTTCAGATCCCTGCAGCAATCATGTTCCAGAGCATAGACAATATGAATAAAGAGACTGTTACTCAGGTCCCTTCCCATTTCATATTTGTCTAGATTTTTCACCCTTCTTGTGATACCAAAAGCTTTTTCTGTACTGATTGCAGCAATATTTTACAAGGAAAAGTGATACTTAGAGAAGTATTTAAGGCTGGTTTTTGGACATAGTTTAGAAACTGCCCTTTTTTTAGGAAGGTGATCTAACCTCTAGGCAGAAAGTGTCAGCAAGGCCTTTGATAATTACAGCAAATCAGGGCATGGGAACTACTACAACAACTACCTGGAAGCTAATACTGGAGTTGTAGTCCCCAGACCTAACTGCTGGTACTTCAAGGAGGATGTCAGGAACTTATGGAGAAGGGAAGAGACCTTCAAAGACAGATTCAGGTCTTGGACTGGGCAAGGTCCTCTCTGAAGGTATCTATCTCCCTCAACTCACTGTGAAAGGTGAATTTTGCCTAATGCAGACCTGTGTTCAGAGCAGACCTGGAAGTAGAGCTTGGGAAATGGACTTGCCGCTCAGGTAACATGAGACTGAGCAGATGAAATCACTGAGATCATTTTTCTTTTTAATCATCTAATTCTGCAGTGGTGGAAATAGTTAATTTGAGTACTTGCTCATGCAGGCAAGCAGGACAGACCTGGGAACAGTAGCTGTGGTCAAATAAGCAGTCAGGTCATCAGGCAAGTTTGTCATGACAGGGTAGGTCCAGGGCCAAGCCAGGAGGTCAGCCTGCAAGCCAGGGTTTTCTTCCTCATGCGCAACAGACAGATTCTCACTCCATAAGTTGTTCCATTTGTAAATTATCTGGTAGGTTAATAGATTTTAGGGCCTGAAGGGGCTTCTGGCATCATCTAGTTTGCATTACTTCTTGCATAACCACTGCACATATAAGCTGGAGAATTTTATCTAGTGATTCCTGGCTAAGAAGAAATTACTCTCCCAAAATTATTGCAGTGGGAGATCTTTAGGAGGATAACTATGAATAAAATAGAGTCTTTTACACTTAAAATAACTTCTAAAAGGAGCTTTTCTAAGTATATAAGTCACTAACGCTTAAAGAGATATTATATTTATAATAAATGATATATGTTACCTAAGTGATTTTAGGCTTCACTCCACAAAGGCACTTAGGAGTGAATAGCTTGAAAACTGTGAATTGTCTGATAGGTTTTCATGGGACCACCCCTGGGTTTCCAACAGAGTCTGTGTGTAATAGCTTTGCTGGCTTAACCATCACAAAAGCTAACTGAATACATTCATAAAACAGCATCAAATGAGCTTCGATGTGAACTAAGGCTCCAAACCAGTAATAGCTGCACTGCAACAAAAATGCTTCAGGGCAGGTCTGGAAACCTTGTAGTGTCTATGTACAAAACCAAGCTGATTTCAACTTGTCTTTCAGTATTGTGATCACACCCTTAACAGAAACACATAACACTCACACCTAAAAATCTTCAATTTTACTAGTAGTAACCAAAAATAATTCTCATTTCTGGAGCACAGGACAAGAAATAGAAATATTTGGTGTCAGTGGTACATACTGGCTTTTAAGTGGTGACTGTGGTAGGTGTAGATATTCCCTTAGTTGAAGCTACCTTCATTTACCTTCCCCCAAGGGTGACAGCATTGTCACAACAGCTGTGTCATGTCATAAAGTCAGCCTCAAAACAACATTAATTGGAATCCACGAGGAGCACCTGATACTTTCAGGAAAACACAAAATTGTGTCAAAGCACATCAAAGAAAAGTAAGTTACACCACAAGAAAATGTCAAAATAATATCAATATAGACAAATAAGAAGATTAAATATGAAATGCAACAAATGCTATTGCCAGCTTTTGGGAATAACTGCACAGCGTCCAGGTGACTGCAAAATTAATTGGGACAGCAGGAAAAGAACAAATTAACTCATTGGCAAGTTAGGTAAGAGACAGGAACCTAGCTAAAATTAGCAAGACAGAATAAAAAGGCTTCAAGGAAAATCTGTAAACTTTATAGTGTCTATACAACAGTAAACTGATTTGAGAATAACTTCAGATAGACAATTATTCACTCTATACTCTGAAGAACATCCATTATTTCCTTGATGTGTTCCATGGGTTTATCCCCATCCCTGATGCTTAAGATGAAATTATCATATGAGCTCTGACTCTATTAATAAAAGCCTCTGAAGAGCACCACTAAGATTCTGATTAATCTTCCTCTCAGTGCAGTTAAGCCTGAACAAATGGTAGTGCTTTAGCAATACTAATGATGAAGCTTCTCCTAAAAAAGTAGTTCTATTTTTCTTTTCTCATCTCCTAAGGTGGCAGTGAATCAGATACTTGCACTAAAAATCACGGATGAGACTTCTCAGTTATGAGTTTTTATGCAATTTTAGCTTGAAAAACAAATTACATTGAAGATGGAAAACCTCTAGTGAGGTTGTTACTGGCTATGCAGATGATAAAGTGATGCCTACATTTACCGTATTGAGGAGCAAAACAAATGAATTTGTAGAGTGAATAGGACTGAAGATCTGGTAGCGCACCACAAGTAACGCGTTAGTAGTAGCAGTGCACTGGGGTGCTCCTGGAGAGCATCTTTTGATTTAGCTATGTTCAAAGGGAATCCAGTCTGTGTGCTCCAAGACCACTTTTTGATGTGAATCAAAGCATGCTAAGAGGACAATTGCACCTAAAGCACACTCCTAGGCTGAATTAAACTATCATTGATACATTGCCTGCAGGCACCACTCTGCTCTGCTACTACCAGAAACAGAGCAGCAAGTTAATGCTTCTGGCAGGACTTGAAAACAGGTTCACTAGGGCTTTTGGGGATCTCTAACATAAGTTCAACACCCTGTTACCACAGGGAAAGATCAGCCCTTCAGGTGTTTTACTATAGAGAGTTGCTGGTATGTTTCATGTGCCAAGGTAGTCACAGAAGAGTTCAGCAACATGTAATGGAACTTGAAAGAGATGACTGTTCCTGCAGAGCTGCTGCCTTCCACAGCCTGCCCTGAAATGGCTTTATGTCTCAATTGTCTACTTTGTCCCTAGTTCCCTGTATCAAGACAGATACCCCATATACATTCTTCATGCAGATAATTAATGGGGGATTAAACCAGCAAGTTTATACAGTAGGACTCTAGCTGCAGTTCCCTGGGAGACTCTGTTTTCAGGACATATTTTTGGATACAAATATCGTTCTCCTACCTTGGTCCTTGGTAATCTTGGATGTGCCCCAGTGACGTGGCCAAAAATGAGAAGCCTCAGGCACACAGACAAGTGTGACAAGAGGTGACAAGTTGCTGTGTATCAGCTATCCTGCAATGTCTGCCTGCACCAATGCTGTTAAATGTCTGCAAGGAAAGACTTATGACTCTGTGATTTGCTTTTGCCACAGACTGAGTATGTACCCAGTGACTGCACATCAGCTGATAGGAGGTAATTTCTTTTCCACTTTCATCCTGCCTGGGCCTGAAGTATTTTGCTGGTTGATTTGACAAGTCCTGTGTAGACACAGCCTGTGGATGTCTGGAAGCTTGTTTCTATAATTTCCCACTTCCCCCTGCCTGAAGGGCAGCCTGGCACTGTATAAGCAGACATGAGTCTGGCAGCCACTGGTTGGCAGAGGGCCTAGGGAAGCACCCGTGGAGTGGGAAGGAAACATTTTTATTTAATGGTTGGGGAGGGGTGGGAAAGATGAGGCGTATAGAGAGAAAAATTATGCAGATGCTTCTTGGTGCAATGGGGACAACGAGGGCTCACAAAGGCTGGAAGATAATAGCTGATGGTGAGATTGCAGTTATAAGGACACTGGCTCAGTACAAGAGGAAAAGCTGTTACGTCAGACAGGACCCTCCACTTGCTCCCAGTATAGGCATAAAGACACGGGGAAGGGAAAGGAAAACAACCTGTTTGTCCTCTTATTTTTTGAAGGCTGGTACAGTAATATAGGAAATTTAGGAGACCTTTGAAAGGACATTTCAGTGAAGCATCTTCTCTGAGAACACCATGAACTAACTTCAAGACTAAAGTTCAATATTATTTTACTGGTATACCTCTTTCCACACCAAAGGCTTTCTATAGCTCTTCAGGTTTTCAAGTCAGCTTATTTCAAAGCTTACAGTATTACTTAGTTACAGTTTTACTGTTCCTATATATTCATAGCCTGTGCACTATATATATCTATTTAATGTTTTCAGTAATAAGGAAATAAATTGTTTCAGCAAGAAAATAACTACTACAGATACTTGCTTGCAGTATAAAAATGTTTGGGTCAGAGAACTCCCCTGAGGGAGCAGGGAGGAAATAGACAGATTCAAATAAAAACAAACACATAAACAGGAACATGCATTAAATCTGTATTTATCCTCATAATCCGCACAAGATAGTTCAACGAATCTGCACTGAATGCCACCCAGCTCAAGGTCCAACATTTCTCATTTATTATTTAACTGTTTGGATGAAAGTGTTAAATTTTGCACTGTAAGGTTTTAAGTGATTTAGACATGCCTTTCACATATTAAACTGCCTGGTCTCCTTAAAAATGCTATCCTTGGGCCTTGCTGGCTGGTAGATCATATGGATTTCAACAGAAACACTAGCAGTGTTTTACTCAAGCTGGCTACGGACAACAGCAGAGATTAAACCAAGTGAAACCCCATGGAGACAGTAGAAGGGGAAAGACAGACATTTTGAAATTTGCTGGATTATTTATAAAATGTGATCACTTTCAATAGGATGTTCCTGTAGCAGCTCATGGATCTTCATATTTCTGAGAATTAGGTTGCGATTTTTTTGTCTCCTGGGTTTCTCACAATATAAGTTGGAGTTTTCTGTTTCTCTGCCTTCTTTCTTCTAACACCACCAAAACTTCTGAGATTGGCACTGGTTCTCTGGATGCCTAAAGAAGCAGTTTTTCAAATTGAGCCATGCACAATTTAATTTCTCTTGTGATCTTAATAACTGCAATATCTTTCAAACATAAGGAACAAAGCTTCCTTTCAAATAGAAAGCTTCATTTTTTTATGTCTGCCTTATTCCAGTGCTAAAGAGAAGAAATTCTCAAAGCAACAAAGGCAGAGGTAGCTACATAGTTATCATCACTGTTTATTATTTATATTCCAGTGACATTATATTATACAGTGTAATATAGATGAGAGGGGGATGGTCTTGATCTCTCTGCCTCAGTTCATCACCTTTAAAATAAAGGTATTTGAGTTCAGAATTCTTGGTCATGTATCCAGTGTGGAAAACAGTGATAGTTACATACTTACATAGCGAGAGACTTTTAGGTGCTTCACTAAAGACAGTTTTAGCACTTTCATCTTCACTGCTGTTTGTTGGGAGCCCAGCAAATAATTTTAAAAAGTGGGATGCATGTTCCTGTGAATCCTAACACTTCAAAGACAGGGGGCAAATAAGTCATCCCTAATTTGTTACTAAATAAAACAAATAAAACCCCACTTTGTACCATGCAGACAATTCTCATGAATTTTAGGTGTGTGGGTCATGGGTTTGAATATTTTGGGTTGCAGATTTTGCCCTTGAATTTTGTTACGCTACCTCTGAGTGGGGCAGTAGTCACATCATTGAAAGTCTTCTATATGTTATTCTGCAATGTGTCAAAAACTGCATCCTTTAAAATCTGTCATTTAAATGTATGAATCAGCAAAATTCTCACCACTTTCATATACTGTCAGGGAATGACTAAACAAACTACCAATGTAACCTGAATCAATAGATGACAAACACACAATGAACATTGCACTGGTTGGTTTCTGGTTTACAGGCTCTTGCCTTGAGCTCCCACCAGCAGGAGGTTCAGATATGCCAAGCATAATTAAAAATGTTATTTGCAAATATAATTCACAGTTCATTTATGGTGGAAATTGTTTGCTTCTTACACCTCAGGAATTTTCACTTGGTTAGCTGAACAAGTGAAGAATATTTCTTCATTTTAGAACTTGGATATAGGGAAATGATCCTAAAGTGTTTTCCTCATAATCCACTTGGTCTCCTCGTTTTTCCTGGTTTATCTTTGCTATGTAACACTGCATCTCATGGGCTGCTGTTTAGTTAAGAAAAGAGAGGTGCACTTAGCTCCGTAACACATCACTGCTAGAAAAAAAATCCACATAAGTACTAACTGTGAAGAAAAAAAAGTATTAAAAAAGGAACTCCAATAAGCTGTGTAGTGAATCTCCATATGAAATATCTATGGAGCTAGTTAAACAGTAAAACAGAGGACTGAAAGCTGCCAGCTGAGTCATCAAGTAAGAAAATGTGCAAGAGACCAATAGTGGTGAGGGTAACCTCCCTGTTCACCTAAACCAGAGGTTACCTTCACTGCCTCCTTGCTGGTCTAATACATCTCAAGTATTCACAGGGTAAAACCTGCCTGAAAGTTTAGTTTTCTCTCCTGTCAGAACTTTCTCAGAATCTGTCCTTCAGATGTGACATAAGTGCTCCCTCACCAAGCCACTATTGCCTTAAATTCCTTAAGACCGAGCTTTGTTACGTAGTCTAGCAGACAATATCTAGTATACAGTTGCATGTGTCCAACTAATCAGTGAGTTTATAAAAACCTGCTGCTCTGTCATCTCATCCCTCCTCATACACACCACCTGTTTGCTGGCTCATCTGTTTTTGGCTTTTTCTATCCCCATCCATCTGTTGTGCCTTCCACTGCCTTCACTGAGAAAGCTTTGTGCTACATTTTTGTATAGTAACTAGCACTAAAGGACACCTGCCAGCACTGAGATGTTAACAAAGTTAGCAGCAGAGTGACAATAACAGGACCTTGGCCCAGTACAATTTTCACCTGAATCAGCTGAACTTGCCTAAAGGAAACAAATACTGCTACTTCAGACATTGATATACTCAGGATTTTTATTCATGGCACAATTAACCATTTCTACCACTACAGATAGTGCTGAATAGTTTTATTTGCACAGCAATACATCTTTCCTGCGCTAATCAGAAAAGCACTGACCTCTTGGTATGTAAAAAACAGGCAGGCTTGCTTTTACTCCGTAGTGGTGACAGCTCCCTGCAATGCTGTAATGAGCATGCTGTGACAACCAGTAATGACACCAGCCAGAAGGCAATCTGCAAAACATTGCAGTAATGTTGAAGTGAATTAAATCATTAACCCTGTAATCTCTCTACAGAGAATCATAGAATTGTTTAGGTTGGAAAAGACCTTTAAAATCATTGAGTCCAACTGTAAACCTAACACTGCCAAGTCCACCTTTAAACCATGACTCTAAGTACCACATCTGCACATCTTTTAAATACCTCCAGGGATGTTGACTCCACCACTTCCCTGGGCTGCCTCTTCCAGTGCTTGATAACCCTTTCTATGAAGAATTTTTTTCCTAATATCCAATCTAAACCTTCCCTGGCACAGCTTGAGTCCATTTACTCTCATCCTCCTCACTTCTTACCTGGGAAGAGAGATCTACACTCGCCTCCCTACAACCTCTATTCAGGTAGTTGTACCGAGTGACCAGTTCTCCCCTCAACCTCCCCTTTTTCAGACTAAACAAGCCCAATTCCCTCAGCTGCTCCTCATGAGACTTGCACTCCAGTCCCTTCACTAATTTCATTGCCCTCCTCTGGACACATTACAGAACTTTGATGTCTTTCTTGTAGTGAGTGGCCCAAAATTGAACACATTGTTTGAGGCACAGCCTCACCAGCACCAAGTACAGGGGGACAATCACTTCCCTGATCCTGCTGGCCACATCATTTTTGATACAAGTCAGGATGCTTTGGTCTTCTTGGCCACCTGGGCATGCTGCTGGCTCATGTTCAGCCACCGTCAATGAACACCCTCCTGGTCCTTTTCTGTTATGCAGCTTTCCGGACACTCTTTCCAAGCCAGTAGTGTTGTGACCAAAGTGCAGGACCTGATACTTAGGCTTGTTGGACCTCATACAATTGGCACCAGCCCATTGATCCAGCCTGTCCAGATCCCTCTGCAGAACCTTCCTAACCTCAAGCAGCTCAACACTCCCACACAAGTTGGTGTTGTCTGCAAACTTCTGAGGGTGCACACGATCATCTTGTCCTGATCATTGATAAAAATATTAAACAGAATCGATCCCAAAACTGAGCCCCAGAGAACACCACTTGGTACTGGCTGCCAACTGGATTGGTCAAGCAGGACTTACCACTCATAAACCCATGCTGACTAGGCCTGATCACCTGGTTATCCTGTATCATGCACTGTACTTGACACTCAAGATGATCTGCCCTATAACCTTCCACAGCACCAAGGTCAGACAGGCATGTAGTTCCCTGGATCCTCCTTCTGGTCCTTCTCATAAATGAGTGTCACATTTGCTAACCTCTAGTCAACTGGGGCCTGCCAAGTTAGCCAGGACTGCTGATAAATGACATAAAGGCTTGGTGAGCACTTCCACCAGCTTCCTTATTACCCCTGGGAGGATCCTATCCAGCCCCATAAACTTGTGTGTGTCTATATTGTGAAGCAGGTCGCTAACCATTTCCCTTTGGATTACTGGGGCTTCATTCTGCTCCCTGTCCCTGCCTTCCAGCTCAGAGGACTGGGTACCCAGAGAACAACTGGTCTTGTAATTAAAGACTGGGGCAAAGAAGGCATTAAATGCCTAGCATTGTAGGCATTAAAGACACAGCATTAAACCCACATCCAGTTGCTTCCTACAAACAAGACCCCGTGCAGCTCCATCTCTTCTAGTCAAGTGTGCATCATACAGCCAAGGTGTCAGGTAAGCAAGCAGAATATTTGTAACGCTCTTCTTTTATCTAAAGGACACCAAACCATTAGTATTTTCTTTATTTTTTGCTTCCATATTACATTTGCAGAAAGGAATTTCTCCTTCCCTCTGTCTGGAAGTCTTTGATGTATGGAGGAAGCAACAATTTCTCTTAACCTTACTTTCAATCCTAAATCCCCTGGACAGGGATTGAAAAAGGCCATAGAGCAAAACACAGCAGCTTTCTATTACCTGTGTCTATTCAAACATTTCACTCAGCAATGGCTGTTGACACAGCCAAGTAAAACCCAACTACTTTTTCCCTTATCAGCTGAAGAATGTATCCTACAAAAGCTGATAAACAGGAAAATAATCATGACTGCTATGCTTAATCTCCCCATCTTGTACATGCCCATCCAAGGCAGTGAATCCCAACAACCTTACACATAAAAAGTACTCATTGGTTGCTGAGTTTCATGTCTAGGCAGCACTCCACAGGGGACCTGCTCAAAACAGGTTAAAGGGAGGGGATGAGAAAAAGTACCTCTAGGCTCCAAGGACTGGGTGAATTTTCCCTTACATCAGTGTTGCTATACATGTTTATAATTTTCATACAAAGCTGTTGGCACTTTCTGAAGTTCGGTTTACACCTTGACAGCTCCAGGCCAGTGCTGCAGAAAAGGAGGAGTAAGGGGATTTAGGGCCCAATCTCAAAGTTGTTGTTTAAAAAAATTTTGTAGCTTGTTATAAAGAAATGGGATGCTACCTTCGTGAAATGTTGCAGTACAGATATTTTCCTTTTAATTAGTGAGGACATATACCCTTTTACTGCTTTATTTCTCATTCATTGCATCTAGCACAGATTTCCATTACTTTTCTTATGAACTGTGGCTTTAACTGAAACTTAAGTTTTTCAGAACTTAATTAATTCTCAAAAAGACAAAAGAGCAGATTGTTTTGTAACAAAATGCACATGCAAGAAAATGTGTTTTCCCTGAGTCACACAGCTTGTTCCATGGAAAAAGTAGCTAAATTCTTCTGACATTGCCAATAGGTGCCTAATACAAAAGAGAGTACATAGAAGAGAAGTAACCTGCCCTGCAAACTACTGGCACAGATACAAGTACTACTCTGTGCAGGTATCCAAAATGCACCACCAGGGTAAAACTTGTATTTGCCTGTGGCTTTACTAAAGTTACAAGAATGCTTTTGTCTCCTCTGCTTTCTTTAATTAGTGTCACATCCATTACTGAGATGCAGCAATACTGACATTCCAGGAAATAATGTCTGGCTTTTGCTAATCAGAAAAAGAGCTGTAAAACTTGCAAGGAGAAATTGGTTTTAATTTGTGCCTATGGGACTCTGACACTGAAATACTAACCTTAGATGTCTGCTCCTTGGGGAGCTACTACTGCACATTAATCCTAAACTCATCTGTTGGTGAGCTGCAATAAGACAGAAAGAGCAAGCAGTGACATAATGCTAACAGACATAGCACCGGGAATGCTATACCATACTTAGGAGTGCACTCACCCATGAAGCACACTACACCAATATTCACCGCCTACACACAGCCTGAACTATCCAGTTTGAGGAAGAATGAGCTTCAGACAGCCCAGATTTACCACAGATCCACCCCCACATACACAAAGAGAAAGTTATATGAACAGGAACACAGCCTGTTAGAGAGAATTGTGAGGTTACCATCAGTTTTGTCACGAGAAGAAGAGATTAGATATATGATACACTTAGTTTTCTGAAGTACCTTAGTACCTTCCCTCAGCTTAACACACTTTTTTGATTATGCAGCTTCCTATCTTTGTTGCAAGGTGACATGAGGTCATCATGATCCACTCAAGCTGCCTGTGTTTTACTACATTCATCTACTGCTGGAAACGGCACTCCAGAAAGCAGATGCCCTTGAAAGTCCTCAGTCAAGAACGAAAGGTACATACTGTATTTAGCAAGTCTCAAAATCCTGTTTCTTCTGGCCCTTTATACAGGGACTTTTCACAGGGATGGCTGTAAAATGGATTGCTGAGGGGGTTTTTTTGTTGTTGTTGAGGTGCAGTAACGCAGTCTAAGGGTCTGTGCTTTCTTTAAAAGGCTCAGTAAAACGTATATCACTACATCTCATTTTTTAAATAAGCTCACTAATATCTTTCCTGTATCAGTTCATATAAATGGATATTTCTTAGATTCTATAACATAAAAATCTAATACCAGATTGTAGCAAACATATATTTGCTAAAATGCAAAAGCACAAGGAAATATGAAATGGGCAAAGACAGAAGCTCACATTCCTTTGTGAGATAAATCTTTATATTCATATATCTTCTATTATAATTCATGACTAAATATTAACATCCTTCATGCAACCTCCTGAGGCACAGTCATGCTGCTATGTCTGCTTTAGAGAGGACAAGTTGAAACACTGAAAGGCTGTGGCTCACCTCATTGGACTTTAGGTCCCTTTGTAGAAAACAGCAACCTAGGCTCCCTTCATCATGAAGAGAAATATATTAGAAGAAAGCTGTTTCAAAGGGTGACCAGTCCTTCCTAAGATAAGTAAACTGAAATTACTCTGATGGATTATCTAACCCTAAACTAGATACTGGTTTACTGAAAAATACAAGACACTAACTTTGTTTAGATAATTCCCAAGCACGGGGACCTACATTACAAAGAAAAGACATAGCAAAACATGATTTTGAGCTTGCGTTTCTCACAAGCCAAGCCCACATCTTAACTACCGAGCAATATAGAATAATGGACACTAAACACCAAAATAAGCATTTGCTAAAAGTCTCCTTCAATGGATTCGATGCAATAAGGAAATTATAAAATAATTATAACCTATTGCTGATTCTATAACACGACTATTACAGATGCAGACCAAAGTAGCTTATTTGAAAATGCTTGATAGATAGAGTGATGCATGTGAAAATTATTATATATAGAAATGGTAGAAGTAATTACAAGGTTAAATACTACAACTTTTAAAAAATGTGTGCAATAAGTCATCAAAAATGGATCATGTGGCTGTTTTTTCTTTTTAAGTCCACTATAAGGGGAAATGAAAAAATAAGGCCAAAAACCAACCTGGATATTTGGACTAAAATGTACCAATCGATTGATACTGCATATTTAAGGAACCATCTGATTTGTTTGTTAAACAATTTATTTGTTTCCATTTAGTTTGCTTCTATTTTCTTTAAATATTCCCCTACCACAATTTTTTTTTAACTTGAGCTTCTGCACGAGATATAGGATTCAAGTACCACAAGGACAGAAGAAAGTGACCTAGTATCCAAGTACAAAGGAGAGGATGAAGACACAAGGGCACAGTTGGGTTTTAAATGTGTTACAGTCAACCTATAAAAGCCATCAGTCTGGCTAGTTATAGTGTATTTTTTCCATAACAATTTTTTTTTCCATTAGAAATGAAGTGTGATAATGTGTTCAAAATCAACTGCTATCACTGATTTCAGTGGAGTCATTTGGAGTGTAAAGCCAGTGCAGAATTTTGGTCCGTATTGTACAGCTAAATAAAAGCAGGTGTTTAGAACAGACAGAAATGGTGTGGCCAGACCATAGGTCTAGTCAAACTAGCATAAAATGTATTCCACATTTTGAAAACCAAGTTGCAGCCAGAGTGGTTTGGGTTTAACACAGTGAGTGTCTTTTTTAAATTTCACTTTTGCAACAGTTTGACAAAATCCAAGGCCATCAGTCATGACTTTCAGATAATATCCTGATTTCTGATACACTTGTTTCTGTATCCTATGGCACAGCTAAGAAATCTGTGAGGAAGATTCTTTTATTTTACAAATATTGCTGGTTTTCAAGGTTTGTATTCATTTTGAAATCAATTCAGATTGATTCACTTCTAATTAGCCCATTCATATATCTACTAATTTAAAGAGGAACAGAAATGCTTTAAAATACATTGCAAACATTACTTAACTCTGATAACCATAGTTTACATACTGCACAGCCAATGAAATGTTAAAGCACTGAAAAAAAAGTCCAAAAAGCAGCCAGTCTGTGGAGTAAATACACAACTACATTATAGCAGCTACAGAGTAAAAGAAAGAAATACCAGAGAACCCCTATGGTTTAGACAAGTAGTTCCAGGCTGCTTGTCAATACACTGGCCGTACAATCTCTTGCGTTTGTTTTTACAAGATGAGAAGGCATACAAGAATATTTAGGTCAAATAAATAATATATGTCTCATAAATAGTGCAAGCCAGTGGGTGTGTCCTTGGAGAGTTCTCTTTAGTGGACAACATTTGTTTCCTGAAAATGGATGCAAATGTGTTTTAACCATTTATATCAAGAGTACCGATGCTTTATTTACATGCCTTTTCTTTCATGTATATATATAGAAGGCTTAAGTTAGAAAAAAAACCAAACAATAAAGACACAAACCCACTAGAAAAAAAAATCAAGGAAACACATTCCAGGCATAAATGAAAATACACTGGGTCAGTTACTGGTTGTTAGTTCTCTTTCTCTCATAAGCAGGGTTCTTACTAACACTTGTCTAGCTACCGAGTGGTCAGAATTTTCCTCTTTCATTAGTCACAGATCTGAATTCATCTTGAAACAAAGACTAAACTTAAGACCAGATTCATCAATTAAAGAATACTCAGAAAGCATGGCAAGCAAGGAATCAAAATGCAGACAGAGAGGTGGAACCGTCCAGCAACCCAAGTCCAACATCTGTGCATTCCATCTCTTATCGTATATGTATTTACTGCTTCTTTACATCCTACTGAACATTTTCCTATTCATTATCAGTCACCTACAGCCAGGGATGACCATAGGGTCTCTAGCTCACTGCACTGCTTAATAATGCACTTACTATATCTTCTCACCTCCTACACTTGTCACATGTCCTAGCACATATTTCAAGCCGCTACGTACAGTCATACTTGAGTGCCTTTCAGACCAGCATCTACGTCTCATGTGTGCCAAATGGTGGATCTGGAACTCTCTGTTCTGCCAGTACTCGGCAAACATTTTAAATCACAGCCCAATCATTTTTAAAACCAGGTGTAGATCAAAATTCCATCAGTATGTCACTGAGACTGGGGTGTTCTATGTCAAGAGAAGCTATTTCTGCCCAAATATCCCCAAAAGCTTATCTGATACCAAAAGGCTTAAAACAAAATATTACAAAGATTATAATCCCCAAGAAATGTATGTTCAGTGTATGATCAGTTTTGGGCCCCTCACTATAAGAAAGATATTGAGGTCCTGGAGCATGTCCAGAGAAGAGCAACGAAACTGGTGAAGGGGCTAGAAAACAGGCCTTATGAGGAATGGCTGAGAGAACTGGGGTTGTTTATCCTGGAGAAGAAGAGGATGAGGAGAGACCTTCTTGCCCTCTACAATTACCTGGAAGGAGGTTGTAGAGTAGGTGGGTGTTGGTCTCTTCTCCCAAGTGATAGGTGATAGGACAAGAGGGAATGGTGTCAGGCTGCAGCAGGGGAAGTTTAGATTGAACATTAGGAAAAATTTCTTCTCAGAAAGGGTTATCAAGCACTGGAGCAGTCTGCCCAGGGAGGTGTTCAAGTCACCATGCCTGGAGGTGTTTAAAAGGTGGGTAGATGAGGTGCTTAGGGACATGATTTATTAGTAGACAGGTACAGTTGGAGTTGATGATCGCTAAGGTCTTTTCCAATCTGATTCTATGATTCTGCTACATGTCTATCTGAATTTAAGAGTACTATGACAAGCAGCAGCAATAACAACTTCAAGGTCCTGCCACCAGATTCACTGCTCAGGATGGACACAGATCTAACTGGTATCTGTATCTCAGAGCTTTCCCAGCTTCAATACTCACAACTTGTCCTGCTTAGTATGCAAGTTAATGTAGGAAGGAGAAATACTTATGCTACAATGCCTACAGTTCATGGCTTGGAGTATTTCTGCCATAGGAATGTCACAGTTGCAAGGGCAGAAGCAAAGGTACATTTACCTTTTTCAGACAATAGCCACCAGACCAGAGCTCAGAAATTTCTCGTATTGCAGATGGTCGGCATTGTACTTCTTCACCAGGAAACTTAACTAGCTTCTGTCCCATTTCATGTGCTCTGAACCATTGTTCTGTCGTAGAGCTGTAGAAAGAAAAAGCTGGAAAGAGGAAATGCATCAGTCATTGCATCCATAAATGAAGACAGAGGATTATTACAGCTTCTGCTCAGGCCATTTCAGGAGTGTTTATTGGCACATACAGCAGTTCTCTTAGGATCAGCTGAAACCTAATGGGTTACAGCAGCCTTTGTAGGTAGAAAGACAGTTAAAAATGGAGCTAAAAGAAGTGAGAAAGATAGAAACAGCAAGGCTAGATTTTTCAGTGCTGTGAATGATTTTGTTACAGAGGGTTATCAGTATGGACTAATTTTACACAAAGGCACTGGAAAAGCATAACTCCAGATTCAGAAGCTGTGCCTTCCCCAGGGAAGGCTCCCAGGAGAACTACTTTTGATTGCTTTTGTCCCAGCCCTCTTCCCTTTCAGTCCTGGGTAGTACTGTATGTCAAGTCCTACAAGAGAGAGAAAAATGAGAGAAGAATGATTGTACTAGGGTTGAAATCCCCAAATGCTTTTAGTGATTGTGATTTCCCCAGTGAGCAATTTTTAAGAGAACAAGTGGATAGAATTACACCACAAGCCATCAGACTGAAGGATAGAGCCTTAATTATAATCAAGCATCATCCCTACTACTGTTTCATCAACTCAGGAGTCCCTTGAATATTCATTCCTCTTAAGGGATTGGGACAGAGATCTCTGAAGGTCTCTAAATCCACACTTTTGGCAAGAACTCTGTCTACACTTTATTGTAATAGAAACGTTGACTATATTTATTGGACATATATTCACTGTTCCATTAGGGAAAGCCAAAGCAGCCTGGTATTCCCAGCAACATGGTGCACATCTGTACATGTGTACAGTAGTTGTACAGTTGCACTGTTTACACTGTTCTATCAGCCCTGAGTTCCCTATCAGAACTGTGGGATACACCAGTCAGACACTGAAAACAAATATGCAGGAGTGACATTGAGATATTAAAGATTTATAGTCATGCAAACCAGCTCTGCTCATCACCCTTGTCCTGATCCTAAATCCTTCCTTCTAGCACTACTTTTTATACATATGACTGCTGTGAATAATGATTGCTCTCATAGATCTCCACAGGTTCAGATACTTAATCACACGCTTCCTGCATCTATGGCCAGGGAGGCAGCGCTATAGACCTAACTTCTAAGGCCAGCTTTCAATTATCAGCTCTATGGTCATGTATTTTAACATTCCACTTCCTTCACAGTTCCTAAATGTAAGATGTATGAAGTATTTGACATTTAGGGAAAAGTCAGCATTATAACAACTCCCCCGAGTTATGACCATGCACTGTTTTTCAGACAACACACACTAATAAACATGTAATTTGCAAATCTTTATTTCAATCCTAATATACATCATTTAAAATCACCAGCTTAAAGTATTTAAAAATTTAAATGAGAACTGTTGCTAGCATTAAAAAAAGAGAATTATTATCATGATCATTGAGCCAAAAATATGAGCGAGTATATAATTAGCATGTCTGCATATAAATGCCATGTTAAGAACTGATACTTGTTACAAATAATTGATTTTTTAATAGATGGGTTCTCCATGAACTTCAGAAATCTGTAATTCAAAATCACTCTCATTACAGAAACTGGTCATCTTAGCTGGAAATATTTGTATGGATGAATGAGCCATGAAAATTAATCACTTTTATGGCCATAGAAAGAGGTTGTTATGGTTCACTGTCCAGATAGTAAAATATTAGAAGCCTGTACTCTAGTTTATAATTCATCAAAGACTATAGTTAGCCCTACAGGTATTAAAAAACATTTTCTTGCTCCCTCTGAAACAGAAATTGCTCTAGAGACCTCTGCAGCTTGTAGAGTTTAAAAGCCAAGTCCAATAATTTGATTAATATTTGTCTGTAATCAGTCAATAGGAAACACAGCTTGTCCCTGTTACCACATCTCTGCCTTTGAAAGGGAATTCCAGAAATAATAAAAAAGTTAAAAGCCAATGTAATGATGTTTATTTGTCACTGGGACTCTGCCGTTTAGTGTATAGCACCATAAATGAAGGTTTTTTCTGTGCATTAATTTGCTCTGTACTACCAAATGTGACAATGCTGTTCAGCCAGTCAGGTAGTAGAAGCAGTCAGAGGAGCAGAAGGATTCTGAAGAAGCTATTTCATGAGATGGCACATCACGTATGTGAAGAATACAAAAAAAAAGACTAATTAAATACCTCTGTTTCATAGAAAGTAAGAACACTTTTGGAAATGTGGTACATCAAAATAAAACATAACAAGTAAATTCAGCTGCTGACATGACAGGTATTTAAAAAAATAAAAAAGCTTTTGCACCTATTGTCATAGTTTGATTTTTGGCCCCTTTAAAAAAAACAGTCAGATTGTGGCTGAGGGAAAAAACTACAGATACCAGCATATTCCATACAGCTTCCTTCTACGTAACTAAGGGTGTAACTGGGAGTGGTGACACTCCTCCTTTTCCGGGGGCCGAGGGAGCCATCTTCCCTTCTCTTTCGGTCCAGACAGGAGCGGCATATTCTGCTATCTGAGGAGCGTAATGATTTTTTTTCTCTTGTTAGCTTAAAATAATCTGTCTTCTGGATTGTTAATTTTCTTCTGTGATTGGGGGGGGGGTTTCCTATCTTCTCTCCGGGAATCACTGTTTGTTCTGGGGGGCTCATATTTTCTGATTATTGTATATGTAGTAGAGAATTCTACCACTGAACTACCAATGTAGTATTTTAGTTGCATATTAGTGTTAATACATTACATNCTGGAGTATTGTGTCCAGTTCTGGAATCCTCAACATAAGAGATATGGAACTGTTGGAATGGGTCCAGAGGTGGGCAACAAAGATGATCAGGGGCATGGAGAACCTTCCATATCAGGACAGGCTGAGAGAGCTAGAGTGGGTCAGCCTGCAGAAGAGAAGGCTTTGGGGACACCTTATAGTGGCCTCCCGGTACCTGAAGGGGGTTTACAAGGAAGCCGGGGAGGGACTTTTTAGAAGGGCATGTAATGATAGGACACGGGGAAATGGCTTTAATTGGAAAACAGAAGATTTAGATTAGACATTAGGAAGAAATTCTTCACAATGAGGGTGGTGAGTCACAGGGACAGGTTGCCCAGTGAAGTTGTGGCTGCCCTCTCCCTGGAAGTGTTCATGGCCAGACTGGATGGGGCCTGATTTAGTGGGATGTCCCTGCCCATGGCAGGGGTTTTGGAATTGGATGATTTTTAAGGTCCCTTCCATTCTACGGTCCCCAAACCCTTCTATGAATCATCTGGAGTACCCAGATCTCAAACTTTGTTGTTAGAAAATAAGTCTTTCAGAAAGGTACGCCATTCAGAGTGTATCTCAGCATGTAACTATGAACTTTTACTTTCCAGTGTATTTGTCCCATACAAATTCTAACTTTCTTTTGATTACATAGATTAAAGTGGAGCACCACTTCCCTACAAGTGATAATTGTGAAAGACAGTTGTATCCATGAAGAACTAAGATACTTTCCTCTTTGATACTAAAAAGGAAGTCAAATTCTTCCATTTAGTGGATTCTGCCACCAACCAAGCTCATAGTTTAAGTCCTTACTCTGAACATCACGTGCAACACAAACCAGTCATCAGAAAATAAAGCTAATGTTTCTGCTTGAGGACTGCATCTTGTTGGACAACCTCTTCATCACTCAGTTACTATTTCCCATGTCATGAACTGCAATACAATTCACTTCGATTTTTTAAATTACGTTTGTGAGTTTGCACACACAGTTCTAGGGGTATCATGCTCAGATTATAAATGTGTAGCTCTTATTTATTTCTTCTGCAGCCTGATCATCACAGTAGCACAGTTTGTTAAGACACAATGACAGCACTGCCAACAACAGTTGCCAATTCCTGCATTCAAATGTGATAACATATCTTTAAGCATTACTACCACGCTTTCCACTAAGGTGCAAGCATGAACATTTAAATCATCATGTATATGTCACAGCATTATAGTCACTTGTCCTTCTGACAGAGAAATTGTTTCATCTGTTACAACTGAATACACTTTTCAGAAATGTTTGCAGAAATATTCCACATGCTTTTAAGAGACATGATGCCCATTATCTCATTTAAAATATCTAGAATTATCAACATGCTTCAAAACATTTTCAGTTGTGAGATATTACATTGCCATCAAACAGAGCAACCAAACAGAGTTGCAAGCCAGCCTTTTCACTTAAGCATGGTCAATAAAATGGTTTATAGCACAAAATTTTCTCAGGATATAATTATTATTACACTTGTCTTGCTTTCTGTTTTAAGAATTCCAAGAAGTAAGCATACTGCCACTGTCCTCTAATCTTTTTAAGAACTTCAAGAACTTTGTGGTGGCCTAAAGAAGCTCAGTGCTTCTCATATTCATCTCATGATTTTTCCCAATTAGTAAATGAAAACTGTCATGAAAGCATTTTTTTGGAAATATAATTAAAAAATAGACAAAAGCTGCATAAAAGTAGAAACAAAGTGCACTGTTCTCAGATCCAGAAAAATTACAGAATCATAGAATAGTTTGGGTTGGAAGGGTCCTTATAGATCATCTAATTTCAAGCCCCCTGCCATGGGCAGGGACACCTCACACCAGACCAGCTGCTCGAGGCCTCCTCCAATCTGTCTTTGAACACTTTCAGGAATGGGACATCCACAGCTTCGCTGGGCAACAACTACCTGTGATTCATCAACCTCATTGTGAAGAAATTCTTCCTTATGTCTAGTCTAAATCTTCCCCTTTCCAGGTGCAAACTTGCTGAGGGTGCACTTGATCTCACTGTCAATATCATTGATGATGATATTAAACAGGACCAGTCCCAGTACGGACCCCTGAGGGACACCACTTGTCATGGATCTCCATCTGGACATCGAGCCATTGACCGCTACTCTCTGCATATGACCATCCAAACAGTTTCTTAGCCACTGAACCATCCACCCATCAAATCTATATCTCTCCAATTTAGAGAGAAGGATGTTGTGGGGGATTGTGTCAAAGGCTCCACAGAAGTCCAGATAGATCACATCCGTTGGTTTTCCTGGGCCCACTGCTGTGGTTACCCCATCATAGAAGGCCACTAATTTGGTCATACAGGGCTTGCCCCTGGTGAAGCTGTGCTGGCTGCCATTAACCCCCTCATTGTCCTCCATGTGCTTTAGCATAGCATCTAGGAGGACCTGTTCCGTGATCTTCCCAGGCATAGAGGTGAGGCTGACAGGTCAGTAGTTCCCAAGGTTTTCTTTTCTACCCTTTTAAATATGGGCACAAAATTGCCCTTCTTCCAGTCACCAGGAACTTCTCCTGATTGCCATGACTTTTCAACTGTTATGGAGAGTGGCTTGGCAACCATATCAGCCAATTCCCTCAGGACTCTGGGATGCATCTCATCAGGTCCTGCAGACTTATATATGTTCTGGTTCCTCAGGTGTTCACGGACCTGATCCTCCTTTACAGTGGGAGAGGTTTTACACCCCTGCTCCCCATCTTGTTGCCCCACGACCCAGGAGGGGTGAGGAGAGCAGTTGTCAGTGAAGACCAAGGCAAAAATGTCAAAGTACCTCAGCCTTCTCCCTGGATGTTGATACGAGGTCACCATTTTCAACCATCAGTGGGGTTATGTTCTCTTTAACCTTCCTTTTCTGATGGACATACTTGTAAAAGCCCTTCTTGTCAGTCTTCACTTCCCTTGCCTATTTCAGCTAGAGCTGTGCCTTGGCCTTCCAGACCCCATCCCTACACAACTGTCCCTATACATGCCCCCAGGTTCCCTGTGCCTGCTGGCAATGCCTGTGCAGTTCCCTCTAGCTCTTCAGTTTGACCAGCAGGTCTTGACTCATCCATACTGGTTTCTTCCCTTCCTTTCTCTGCCTGATTTCCTGTATCTGCAGTCTGAGTGCCCTTACGCTTTATGGAAAGCATCCTTAAATATTTGCCTGCACTGTTCTGCTCCCTTGCCCCTGACAACCATATCCCAGAGGGTCCTAATGAGTAACTCCTTGAAGAGCTGGAAGTCTGCTTTCCTGAAATTTAGGGTCTTGACTGTACTCCTCGCTTGTCCCATATCCCCCAGCACCTTTAACTCCATTAGTGCATAATCACTGCTGCCTGGGCTGCCTCCAATCTGCTGTCACTTACGAGTTCACTTGTATTAGTGATCATCAGGTCCAGTACTGCATACCCTCAAGTGGGCATCTATATTAGCTTGGTTAAGAAATTACCCTCAGTGCACTCTAGGAGTTTCCTGGATTGCCTACAGCTTGCCGTGCTACTTCTTCAGCCTGTGTCATGGTGGTTGAAGTCCCAATCAGCCACGATAATTCATCAGAAAAATAAAGAAAAGAAAAATTAATTTAAACCACATATGCAGCAGAAGTAAATCAGTGTGTTGTGTTAGCATTGGCAGGGGAGAGACATAGTTGCTACCAAACAACTGATGAGATGTATGTGCAGAGAAATGTCTCCCCAAGACAGACAATTTTGAAGATCCCAAATACTGAGCCATTTATCAGACAAGAAAGGAGCCCAGTAGCAGAGGATAACTCCTCAAAGCAGTCTTGGCTACTGAGAACATTTGGCACCCAAGGGAAAAGGGGTTCTTTTCAAACACCTAAGACCATCAGAGTATCATGTTATTTTACCTGAAGAGAATAAACTGTGAGTTATAAGAAATTGTTCCTTGCTGTAATAACCTGCAAATAGAAAAAAAATCAATTTCTACTACTCTGGGTAAGGTTTTTATTATGGCTTGTGCCCATGTACAACTTGTACTTGACAAGAGCATCTTACATAAACATATTAAGAGATAATGGAAGCATTACTTGCCCTGGATGTGCTGTTCCAGGTGATAAATTATCTTGCCATACATTTTTGGGGTTTAATTTTCAATCTGAACTTCTCTAATTTCAGCTTCCAAACATTACACCCTTTTCTGTTAGGCCAAGAGCCATGTGAAACACGGGTGAAGGTGTGATGTAAACCAGTCATCTCTTGATCATCTTTTAGAATCATAGAATCATAGAATCTCCAGGTTGGAAGAGATCCATCGGATCATCAAGTCCAACCATTCGTATCAAACACTAAACCATGTCCATCAGGACCTCGTCTACTCCTGCCTTAAACTAAATTTAACCAAATTTAGATTAACCAAACAAAGGAACTTCTATATATCCTTCACTATGAGACATTTTCTCAGGTCTTTGGTATAATTCCTGTGACTCTTTCCTGTGTTTTCTCTTGTTTCTCAGTACCTTTTTAAAATAAGCTGGCCTGAACTGTATCCAGCTTTCAAATACAATCTCATCAATTCTCTGTCCAGAAGTAATATTACCTCCTTGCTTCTGTTCATCATTCATCTTGTATCACAGCAGCCCACATTGTTACAGCTCTGCACAGGGAACTCATATAGCCAACACAGACAGTGTTTTCCAGTACTCAGTCCTCCACAATGTAGGTACAGCTACATAATCTCTTCTCAAAAATAAAGTTATGCATTTAGCTGCATGTATTAAAAAGGAAGTTGTCTTAACAGACTGTGCAAATAAAAGCTTCCCTTGTCAGTGCCCTGCCTTCCTCTTCATTTACCACTATATCCATCTTTGTAACACATCCATTCTTTGGTTCTGGGGATTATCAAATAACTGCACGTCTGGCACAGGCTCTGTTGGAAGTTAGTGTTTTAGGAAGTTGTAGCATAACAGGTATAAATCCCTTTCATAAGCATTTTAATGAAAACTAGCACTAGTGTTATAACAATATCTGATAAGACAAGTGCCTTTGAAAAATCTGTTGCATCTATGGAGGAATGAAATATTCCCTCCCATAGCATAGCATCATGCCTATGTGATAAGGCTTATTTTCAATTAAATTGCTACAGATTGGCAAGTATTCTTTTATTCTCCGTTTTCTTTCTCTCCTTCAGAAATGGACAAAAGACTGATTTGAGATAAGGGAATAAACTCAAAGTATTCTCTACATAACTTTTACGTTAGTTATGCTCCTAACTGTTTTCAGTCCACCAAGGAATTCAGTAAAAATGAGTGAAGCCTTCAACACTTGTTTCACTAATGGGACAGAAAAAAATCAAGGTTAAAAAAAAAGAAAAAAAAGAAGGTAAGAAGGTAAAATGGGCTGTGCAGTGCATAAGGTATCCCAGCTCAAAGATTCTTAAAGGTCAGTAACAACTGCACAATTTTGTGCATGGGCAGAGTTTAGCTCATAACATGGTCTGAGCAGGTTAAAGACACTCATGTCACACTGAAGATGAAATCAACATGAAGGTTGCTCCTTGTCAAAGTGAGAAAATACTGGCAAAGAGGAAGGAATTAAAAAGAAGTGACAAACACATTTACAGAACCTCAAGTCACCTCTTACTTTGCAGGAGAGAATCCTTGAAGTAATTAAATGTAGGCCTAAGCATTCCTAGAGAAGAAGGATGCACATTTCTAAGTAAAACTTACCCACAGGTGTCTTAAAAATATTAAATGCTCAGAGATAAAGAAACTACTGAGAAAAGTTCAGGAACAAGGTAAGTGGGCTGTGAGCATCTTAACACTATGTATAACTGTCTCAGCGTGACAGAAGAAAATCATTATAGTAACTCTTTATACATTCACATATAGGACTCCACACATATGCTACTTTAATGATTTACTAGATATTTGGCTTTCAACAAATTTTACACTTAGGAAGTTAATCTTTAAAAGTTTTAAATATTTTTCTGAAATTTAAAACTCATATTTAATACCACTGTGGATAATTAAAGATTTTAAATCTCCTGAAAGAAAATTCTAATAAAAGCAATTTCTAAAATGCACATAGTCTTCTGTAATATTTTGTGCTCATTCATGCTTCCTGTAAAAAGTTAACCATTACTATCTGCCAGAGCTGGTACTAGAATATTAAGTTTTAAAATGTTTTTATTTAAGTTATTATAGAACTATGTATGCGGGAAAATTCAAAGGAAAAATAACTCCAGGTAGGAGTGTTCTGGGGACTGTCACTTGACTTACCCTGTGTCAGGGTGGTTGTGGTTATGTGGATTAGAGTCTAGGAGCCTATAAAAAAGGATTAAGAAGAAAAGGTTCTTAAGAAGGAATGAGAGAGACACACAGGATACTACTGGATTTTCTGAAGGAAGATCTGCTGGCTGATAAGGCCCCAGGTGAAGACTATGTCAACTGCTACCTAAGGATCATCTTTTCCTCTTTGAATCCCGCTATTTGGTTTCTACCGACAGATCTGCATCTACTCACTGGATGAATCAGGATGCATCTCAAAGCCTGATGCTCCTATTGTTCAGATTGGGAAGTCACTGGACCAGGTGATGTTTTTCACCTCTAGGCTGTATGGACAGACTTCCCAGCCACAGCACACAGGGTCCTGGAAGCAGAGTTGCCTTGTAGGACATGGCTGAGGCATGGATCCAGAGGAGTAGTTCCCATGTATTGCCAGCCACAGTTACCTGAAATGAAGTGCACATGTCTAAACTCATCGAGACCTCCTGGGTATGGCAGGCCAGTGGCAGCCTGAAGAGTAATTTCTAAACTATGCCCTGAGGTGGGTAACAGCATCAGGCTTCGAAGCTGATGCCTCAGGATATGCCAATATTATGCAAAGTCATTTGGTGTTACCTGACAGAGGGCAGAGTATCTTTGTACATCACCATGGCAGTCACAACGTCAGACAGGGCTCCTAGCTCAGGTCCAAAGCCAGCACAGCCTGACCTCTGCTTCCTGTTCCAGCAGCACCAGGCTGTTCTGTGCTCGCCTGAGGGTCAGCAAACATCATCTGTATGAGCATGTTCACATGAGAGACAGGAATCAACTGTAAGACAACAATAAAGTCCTCTTTAACTATGACCCGTCACTAATTTTTGCATCTGTTAATCTTCACAATGCCTAAAAAAAGATTGTCCTCTAAATTACAACTGTTCTGTAGTGCTAAAGAGTGAAATCCTTGTCAATGCCATCTGCTCTAATGACCAAGACAGTCCACCACCTCACTAATAGTGACAAACTGGCAATACGGGATACAGACATTAGCTTGTTTATAATGTGTTGTAATTGGGATGGAAATAATTCACAAATTAACTAAGTGAATAAACACAGCTCTCCAAAGTCCTAAATTAAAATATTCAGTTGAAATGCCAGTCTCCTTTGTGAAGCAAATGTTAAAATAGGATGGTAAAAAAAAAAAGGCTTTTTATTTTTTTAATGTAACTGTCCTAAGTGTAGGAGTGGCAGATGCAAACGCACCAAACACATTCAGCCTAGATCACAGGGTAGTGTTTGTTATACTATCACACAAGAAATCAGTGGATAAATTAGGAAGACAGAGATCAGCAGCAAGGTGATACCCATTTTTAATCCTTGTTTTAGAGCAGGAGGGTCACCAGAAATATGAATTAACCATCTTGAATCATCCAGCGAACTTTCACAAGGCTTAGCACATTGACCGACATGTAATGAAGGGTGGCACCATGCATACTTGCTGAGCACATTACTCAGCAAGGGAGAAGGAATTCTTTCCTCCAGTTTCTAATTGTCCCGTAGGATCAGATTTTCCAAAGTGTTTCAGGTATGTAGTGGTCCAAATGAGGACAAAGCATATTTTCTTAAAATTGCCCAGGGTCTTCTAAAGGCCAACTCATCCCACTATTTTGACCTGCCCTGGAAGACACACTTCTCTCTACTAATATAGGAGACCCTTGGAGACTATCATCTTCTTCACACAAACATCTCTATCTTGTGTCTAAAGGTGTTTCATCCAGTTCCTCTGACCCAGTGACTTCTACACAGGCTCAGTTTCTAACTCACTGTAAGTCCCATTGGCCTGTATGTTACATATCCAATATGTAACAGCTTCACAAATCTGGCCACATGTCCCTAATATCATCTTCTGAAGATGACAGGTGTCCCTGTGCCCAGGCTTCCCCAGCAGGTTGCACACTGTCAGAGGTTTGGGACAACTGTCTATGACCAACACTCCATGGTCACCTCTCCATGGCCAGCTAATTGTGGGACAGCTTTCCACGGCACAACTCTCCATGGGAACAGCTGTCCACAGGGAGCCTCAAACCCGAATCACAACCTCAAACTTCCACTCTAACCCTCCCCACATAGAATTGTTCTCTTGGAGAGTCAGCTGTGCATTTGTCCTGCAGAGAGCTGTCCACCACAGAGAGTTGTCCCACAGAGAGTTGTCTCTTTCCACACTATCAGATACTACCCTCTCCAGACCTGAAACTGAGCATTGTTTCTTTAAATTTTTATTTTTGTTTTCAAATGAAATGAACCACAGAACCATACACCACAGAATCACAGAATGGCTGAGGCTTTAAGACACCTCTGGAGATGTTCAGACAGGACTAGAAGTAAAGGTTTTAAACTAAGGGCGGGTAGATTTAGACTGGATACAAGGAAGAAATTCTTCACAATGAAGGTGGTAAAACATTGGAACAGGTTACCCAGGGAGTTAGTGGAGGCTCCATCCCTGGAAACATTCAAGGTCAGGTTGGATGGGGTTTTTAGCAACTTCATTCAGTTAAAGATGTCCCTGCTCCTGCAGGGAGGTTGGACTAGATGATCTGTAAAGGTTTCTTCTAAACCAAATTGTTTTATGATTCTTTGATCTGTGGTCTGGTCCAGGCCTGCTGCTCAAAGTAAGGTCAGCTAGAGTAGGACACTCAGGACTGTGTCATCATTTGAGTGTCTCCACGAATGGAGAACCCACAGCTTCTCTGGGCAACTCATGCCAGCACTCGACCATCCTCACAGTATGAGTAATTTTGATTTAACCCATTTTTAGCAGGCTCTGCTGCAAATGAAAGGTCATTGTAAGGTCCACAAGGAGCAGCACCACATTACTGGTGAAGCTCAATGTGATCCAGCAATGTGCACTTGCAGCCCAGAAAGCCAACCATATCATGGTCTGCATCAAAAGAAGTATAATCAGCGGGTCAAGGGAGGTGATTTTTCCCCCTCTACTCTTCTCTTGTGACACCTCAGCTAGAGTACAGTGTTCAGTTCTGCAGTCCTCTGCGCAGGAAAGACATAGATCTATTGGAGTAAGTTCAGAGGAGGGCCCCAAAGATGGTCAGAGCACCTTCCGTGTGAGGATGGGTTGAGAGAGTTGGGGTTGTTCAGCCTGGAGAAGAGAAGGCTCTGAGATCTTATAGCAACCTCCCAGTACATGAAGTGGGTGTACAAGAAAGCTGGAGAGGGACCTTTTACAAAGGCATGTAGTGATAGGATGAGGGGGTAGCTATGAATTGGAGAGGGGGAGATTTAGACTAGACATAAGGAAGAAATTCTTCACAATAAGAGTACTGAGGCACTAGCACAGGTTGCCCAAGGGAGTTTTGGCTGCCCCATCCCTGGAGGTGTTCAAGGCCAGGTTGGATGGGACCTTGGGCAGCCTGATCTAGTGGGAGGTGTCCCTGCCCATGGCAGGGGGGGTGGAACTGGATGATCTTTAAGGTCCATTCCAACCCAAAGTATTATAAGATTCTAGTATTCTACAAAAAAAAGATGCAAAAGCTTCTTGGCATCCAGCATCCACCGAAAGACCTTATAGTAGCCTTCCAGTACTTAAATGGAGCTACAGGAAAGCTGGAGAGATGCTCTTTATCAGAGAGCACAGGGACAGGACAAGGGGTAATGGTTTTAAGCAGAAAGAGATAAGATTCAGATTAGATACTAGGAGAAAATCTTTTCCTGAGGGGGTGGTGAGGCACTGGCACAGGCTGCCCAGAGAAGTCGTGCCTGCCCCATCCTTGGAGGTGTTCAAGCCCAGGCTGGTCGGGGCTTTGAGCAACCTGCCCATGGCAGGGGAACACAGCATCCATCAGAGAATGGTTTGAATTGGAAGACTATCCCTAAAGCCCCTTCCCACGATCGACACNTCGCCCGCCCCCCCCCTCCACTCGCGCGCGCGGGGCGGGGGGCGCGCGCACCTGCGCTGCCGCCCTTGAGGGCGGGCGGTCCTGGCTGGCGGCTTTAGAAACGGGGACCCCCCCGNCTTCCAGTACTTAAATGGAGCTACAGGAAAGCTGGAGAGATGCTCTTTATCAGAGAGCACAGGGACAGGACAAGGGGTAATGGTTTTAAGCAGAAAGAGATAAGATTCAGATTAGATACTAGGAGAAAATCTTTTCCTGAGGGGGTGGTGAGGCACTGGCACAGGCTGCCCAGAGAAGTCGTGCCTGCCCCATCCTTGGAGGTGTTCAAGCCCAGGCTGGTCGGGGCTTTGAGCAACCTGCCCATGGCAGGGGAACACAGCATCCATCAGAGAATGGTTTGAATTGGAAGACTATCCCTAAAGCCCCTTCCCACGATCGACACCATCCTCACCAAGGGGCGCGGCTGCTGTTCAACCCCCCCAACAAATTAAGGGTCACCAAGCGCATTTAAATTCAACACCGTGCGTGGGGGGCGGGGGGGTCGAGGAGGAGCGGGACGGGGGGCGCTCTCCCCCTACCCGCTCCTCCTCGTCCCCCACTCCCCCCACCCCTCGCCCGCGNTGGGGGTGGGGGGGTGGTGGAAGAAAAGCCCAGGGGACCCTGCGACGTCCCGGGGGATGCGTGGCGGCGGTGCGGTGGCTGCGTCGAGTTTGTAAGTTGTCAGACGATATCGCCCCCCACCCCCCTTTCTCCTCCTCCCCTCCTTCAGCCTGGGTTTCCTCGTAGGGGCAGCGGTGAAGGCTCACCCGCCTCCATCCTCCCTGGCCAAATACATTTCTGCTTGGAATAACGGGGTTTACAGCACCCCCCATCCCAAAATTGCAGCACCTGGTTGGGAGGGGAGGGGGGCTTGGGGGGGGTTGCTTGCTGTTTTCTTCCACTGCCGCATGCCTGTGTCTTCTTCCCTCTGCAGGTGAAGGGAATTCCCTTAAGGGTTGCTCAGCCTCTGTGTATTGGTCTCTTGGCAGTTCTAAATATCCCTCCCCCCTTCCCCACCCCGCCTGCCTTTTTTATTTATTATTATGTTTGGGTTTTTTATTGACACATTTATGTAACAAGTGCCTGCCTGCACGTCAGGTTGGTGTTGCTGTCTAGGGTGTTGCATGCTCTGGGGGTGATGTATCCAATGCTATGTCTGAACATTAAAAAGAATATCTTTCATTTGAAGAAGACAGGGGTTAAAATGAATGAAGATCTGAACGTTAATTTGAGCTGGCTGCCTCAGGATCATGTAGAAGCCAGCTCTACCGAGAATGTCTCAGCCGCAGGCTCCTCCCTGGTTCCTGTCGTAGACCCAGAGCCAGAGCTTTTGGTAAACCCCTGGGACATTGTCTTGTGTACTTCAGGGACCCTAATCTCCTGCGAAAATGCCGTTGTGGTTCTTATCATTTTCCATAATCCCAGTCTTCGCGCCCCCATGTTCCTCCTGATAGGCAGCCTGGCGCTGGCAGATCTCTTAGCGGGCATTGGATTGATCATCAATTTTGTTTTTGCATACCTTCTGCAGTCAGAAGCTACGAAACTGGTTACGATTGGACTGATTGTTGCTTCTTTCTCAGCATCTGTCAGCAGTTTGCTGGCTATTACTGTTGATCGTTACCTCTCCCTGTATTATGCTTTGACTTACAATTCAGAGAGGACTGTCACTTTTACCTATGTCATGCTTATGTTGCTCTGGGGAGCATCTATCTGTATTGGACTGCTGCCTGTAATGGGCTGGAACTGCCTCAGAGATGAATCCACCTGCAGTGTTATCAGACCACTCACTAAAAATAATGCAGCTGTCCTTTCAGTCTCTTTCTTGCTAATGTTCGCCCTCATGCTGCAGCTCTACATCCAAATCTGTAAAATCGTGATGCGCCATGCCCATCAGATTGCCTTGCAACACCATTTCCTGGCCACTTCCCACTATGTGACCACCCGAAAAGGAGTGTCTACTTTGGCCATTATTTTGGGGACTTTTGCTGCGTGTTGGATGCCTTTTACGCTCTATTCTTTAATAGCAGATTACACCTATCCTTCTATATACACCTATGCCACCCTCCTGCCAGCTACCTACAATTCCATCATCAACCCTGTAATATATGCTTTTAGAAACCAGGAGATACAGAAGGCACTTTGGCTCGTCTGTTGTGGCTGTATTCCTTCTAACCTGTCTCAGAGAGCAAGATCACCCAGTGATGTCTGATTGGCAGCTAGGAGGATGCTCCTTAACCTGTTACTTTCCAGGCATTCTTGTGATGCTGTCTTTGGTTTAGATGTATTCATTATGTGGTGTGGGGGGGGTTAATATAAAAACCACAGGATGCACTGATCTCTTTGTAGCTGTAAAACCCCAGTGACCAAAAGGAAGCGAGTGGTTTAAGGAAGATTTCCAAATCAAAATAATCAGTGTTCTCACAGATTTATAATGTTGCTCAGGGTCTTTTTGTTATGTTAACCAGACTTTGCCATGTTTGCCATGATTTTACATTAGGTTTGCTAATTAAAAGTGGATTGAAACAGCATACCTCCCTTGAAATTGTTTGTGGTTGAGTTCAGTCATACTGCATGTTACAATCTGTTGTCAGGATATTCTTCCCCCTCTTTAATTCTTTTTAAAATGGAAAAAGGAAACTATGTCCTTTTACACCATTTGCATATAATCAGAATACTCTTCAAAATAATGGCCGATTGTACTGATTTATATGGTATTTATTGTAATAATGTCAGTGCGACAAATTTGCTCTAAATAACGAAATACTTCCGTAGCTTTTAATTTTACATCTCGGCATGAACTAGCTTGGTGATTGTTTTAAAGGGTTCCCTGGTCTGAGTTCTGGCTGGATGCTAAAACAGAAGATGTGCTTTGCCTTTCTTTTCAGAAATCAGCCATATGTTTTCACTTAGATGTGGGACGTTAGAGCTCATTATACTATTAATTTTAAAAAGAATTCAAGGGGGAATTTCAAATTTGATGAAACAGTATGGCCTCTTTTGGCTATGCATTTGTAATAGATACAACACAAAAGTTTCTCAGACACATTTATCCTTTCAGAAGTGGAAGTGTCTAAGAAAATAACCTACAAATTACTTGCAGCACATACTTAGCATCTATATGGAATGGTTACCTTTAAGTTTATCAAGTCAAAACTATTACCACTTGTCCTTACCGTTCTGCTACATAATTTAAAATACTGAAGTTCATAAATTTTCAGAGCATATCTGATTCATAATTGTATGCTATGAGAACTGCAACATGAAACAATATTTTCTCCTTTTCTGGTTTCATTGCAGGTTGTAATTCTTCACACAGCATACGTGTGTAGTTTACTTCATTATAGGATGATAGTTCTGGTCTAAAAAGCAGAGCTTCCTTTCATGAATGGTTAGGTTTCAAATAACTTCTAACCTTTTACTGAAGCCACATTAGAATGCACTAGAAATAAAATATTATTTCATAATTTGAAGACTTGTTTGTCAGAGAGAAAATCTTCCTGGCAGATATCTTTGTGGAGCTTAAGGTTTACCATGATACCAGTGCATGGGAGTTCATAGTACCACTTCCATTAACATAACTGGGAGCTCAATGTGTACGTGCCCTGGCATCAGTAGGAGGTTATGTTCCCTTGAGTGTCACAGTCAGCATACTGTATTGTTGCTTCAGTATCTTCCATTACAGTTTAAAAAAGTCCAACAAACTCAAGTGTAAAAATAGCAATATTTACAGTTAAATGAAAAAATACACCTGTACAGTATACATAGTAGAGACACCCATGTTGCTGGTCTGGATTTTTCCAAATGGAATCTGTATTTTTCACATGGATGTTTGGGTGACTGTAGCTTTTTTGTGGCAAAGTTTCTGTGATGTTAAGAGTCATATGCTATACACAAAGCTGAATCTCAAATGTGAATGAGTTGTCTGTAAACAGGGCTCTGTAGAGATTTTTATGAGCAATAATTAATTTTGGTTGCAATGCTGGGTTCAAAGTCTATTATTTACTTGGTTCAATCTTCATGATATTTGGCTCCTACTTTGTAACCTGATTAGTCAAATAACTGCATGGCATGGTCCAGTAGAGCTGTGAACTTGCAGCTCCTTTGGCTTCACTGCAATTTACAGATGTTCAGCACAGTTAGACTATGGCCCCTGCTCAGTGTAGGATATTGATGTTCTTTATCTACGTATGAATGCTAATGAAACTCTAGTCACTGCCTTGTTCCTATTTTGTTATGAATTTTTGTATAAGAAATAATCACTTCATAAATATCCATGTTTTGTATGCATGCAGTAATGCAAGTATGCAAAGCATTGGGAGTAAATGGAAGTAAAAGTCATGAGCTGAATAGTACAGAGAGGATGAATAATGTAAAGTGGCACTTTTTAAAACAAATAAGTTAGTCATGCAAAGTTTGCCCCCTTGTGCCCCACTTTGTTTTCCCCAATTGTTCTTCTGTGTCAGATTGCTAAAAAGTGTGATGAGTATGAGCAGCTACAACTGTGACCAAAATTCAGTCCTAAGGGTAGCTGTTTTGCAGCTTACGTGGACCTGTTCTCATTCTCCTGGATTGACCTCACAGGCAGTAGTGTCTTTCTCTCCACAAGACCCAAGTGGTAGGAAAGCCAGAAAAAAAAAACCAGCACGGAGGGAGATAGTGTTGTCCCCTCTTCTCATGTAGGTTCACCTGGTGTCCTTACTATCTTCCTCATTCCAAGGCTGCCAAAATCCACAGATCCAGAGTGTGGGGGAAGCTAACCTTTTCCTTGTGCCATAGCACAGAGATCTGTAATTGGAAGTTCCTCTCCTGAGGAGCAGCAAGTCAAACAGAGGAAAGAAGGATTCATTATAGGAGTTCTACAAAACTAGCTTGTAGGGATGTGACTTACCTTCATTTGTGGAGTAGCACATGGCTACCTTTCAGCACAGACAGATGATAAACACAGTTATGCCTCCTAAGCTGCTGCTGTGGCCTCCAGTGAGGATGTTGTCTCTTCCAGAAATATGTTCTTAAATTGAGACTATGCAGCATGGGCCAGAAAATATTTCTGGAAGTCAGTGATGTTGGTTTGCCCACAGCTGTCAAACCAAACTTTAACAACGTTTGCAGTACTGGATAGATGCTATTGAACACACCTGTGAATGAACTCAGGAGGGGGAGCAGAGCTGTGAGTACAAAGCTGCCTACCTCACTTTCAAGAGGACAAATGCTTTACAAGACAGCACTTTTCAGACCCTGCAGAATTAAACAACTCTCTGCTGTCACCTCAGAGTTACAGTGTAGGCCCTGGTTTTGTATAGTAACTTACCAGTGTCCATCTGGCAGAAATTGAGCCAGCTTACAAGATTCTGTCATTTTGTCATCCCATTGAACAACATCCATGTGTAAATCCAGGGTGTTTGATTCACCGTACTGTGTCCAGTGAAGTATCTTTTGTATCTCCATCTTAATGCCTAATTTAAAGAATTGAAGCTCATTTTTACTTACTAACTTACTTCACCCAAAGTTAGTAACAGGTTGTATCTTGATGGGCAAAATTCACTCAAGTTATTTTTTTTTCACATATTTATCCTCAAAGCTTGGGAGAGGATTTTTTTTTTCCTTAACCATTTCTCCTAACAGTAAGTTTCCAGCAATAAAGGGAAGTACATTTTTAGCACAAGAGCAATAAAATCCTCCATGTTGCAGGTACTATAAACTGCTGAGTAAACACAGAGCAATAGAGTGGAAGCAATATATTCTTTAGACAAAAAATAGTGACTTGCATAAGGACTTTAAGTAAGCAGAAGTCTTCCTTTGTTAAGTGGCTATCAGACAGATGTGAGACATTATTTCTGGTTGGTTTGGGTTATGATTGTTGAGTTCCTGAATAGAATTAGTTGGCAATAACCTTTTACCTTAGTTCTTGGATCCACAATTCAGTGGGGATTTTTATTCTTTTCATCATTTGGCATTTAGTTGTACAGCATTTTTTTTTTAATAAATTAATTGTGTTCAGGATTTTGGATTCTGAATTAATACTGAGACTACTCTTCATCAAGCAAAAACTGAGAATATGTGAATTTGTGATACCCCTCAGGATGGATATGATATGTGGTGCTGGTCTATTCTGAAGACGTGTTGCCTTTTAAAAGAGCAAGATCGTGGTATCGCTAAAGAAAACCCATACCAATACCCAGGGTACGTGGAAGCAAGCTGTAAGGCCTGCTGTCTCTGCTGTATCTTGCTGCTGTAGACATTTAGTGACTTAAGCAGCTGAGTCCATCCTTTGTGTTCAGGGGTTAGCCTCAAGGCATCTTGAAGTCACCAAAACGCTTCCATGAACAGCAGTGAGTTTTGGCTTTTATTGGTGGCTGTTCTATCCCCGAAGAGTTATCTTTCTGTTGCCTCATTTTCTTAGGGTTTATTTAGCTTTTAAAAGTAACATACTTGTGGATTCGTTTCTCATAATTTATGAGCAACCTGCAGTGTGACTAGAAGTTGGGATAAAGTAGTATGGCTACGAGTCAAACCCCAGAAACATAACTACACTCTCATTGCTTTAAAAAAAATAAATGAGTCTGTAACATTCAGAACTCTTTTCAAAATGTTGGCCCTGACTCTTATGGAGGGAAGCATGTATGGTCTGTTTTTTTAATGTATAATAAAGAAAGAAAAATAAGAATTGGACAGAGTGGTCACTATTTAAAAAAAAAAACACTAACTATTCTGTCACTTCATCTCAGGTATTGAATTAGTCATTGAAACAGAAACCAACTCTGGCAACTTTCTAGAAAATCCTGAGTACGCACAAGTCAATGTAAAAGCTGTGTAGCAAAAGTAGGAGGACTGGCAATGTTGCAGATGCAAGACAGTTTGATTTAACAGTCCTGTTGTGAGTGGTAGCAAGAACAGTATACCTGCAGACCTGCTGTAGACAGTTCAAGTCCTAGATGTATAGGAATAGCACCAGGAAAAGGTGAGCAGGATTTCTTTCAATCATACTACTGCAAAAAAACCAATATCTGATAGACTCTCATTGGATATTGATCCTACGTTGTAAGAATTCAAGGATGTTTTAAAGTATTACTGGCCAGCTATTCAGAAAGAGGTATTGTGCTGTTGTACTTTTATGAAAGAAGTAATTAAGGATCACATGTCTTTGGGAGAAGGCCTAAGATAATTTTAAGGTTTTACTTGGCAGCCTGTTGAAGCAGCTGATTCTGGAACAAGAAATTGCTCCAGAACATACATTAGATGCAGTAAATAATCTGTCCTTTTTCATATTTATCTAAAGGAACAAAATGCTATTTGCAATCAGAATTCTTGTTTGCAACTAGACAACATCTTTAATAGTACTACTGGAGGCCACGTTATGAAAACAGTTTGATAGTTTCAGTGGTAAACTTGGAAAAACAATATTTTCACATGCTTAGCATATTGCATGCTTGGCATATAGCATGTTAGCAAGAAGCCCTGTTACTTCATTGGTATTAGGCAGCAGGGCTGCTTAAATTTATGTGAAATTTTTTGCTTAACCAGGGGGGAAAAAAGGGCAGTGCAGATAATTTTGTGTTGTTATCACTGGGGAAAACAATTTTAAATATTTCAATTCCTGATTATTTTTTTCCCCTGATTTTTGTTTGACTTTCTGTAAGCTGGTGGTTTACCCTCTCTTTCAATGCCACATTTTGTTTGGCTTAGTGGTAGTCCAGAATTGTGCAAAGAAGAAAAAATAATATCACTCAATCTCTGCTTACAGGGAGGAGACTAAGAGGAAGAGGCTTGCTGTATATGCCATGAGTAAGCCATAGTACAGGAAAGGTAAATTAGGCATGCTTTTCTCTCCTGTCTCTCCGTAAAAGGATGATGGGACTCCCAGTAGACTTGAAAGGTAGCGTATCTGGAAATACCTTTTTTTTGGTACAAAAGGAAATTACTCCATAAAACTGGGTGCTACCAGGTACTCAGTGCTTAAGCTTGTATAGAAAGGTTATTTTGTGAGAATGTTTTTTTGAACTGTCTGTTTTGAACCTTACTTGACCTACACAAAGCACCTGAGAGGGGCCCTGGGCTGCCATTGTTCTGGGGCGTAGAGCAACAGTACCATGTTCTTGAAGCTAGCATTACAGCTGTTCTGTTGAATGATGTCTGGAGAGCAGAAGAAAAAGGAAATATGATCAGAAGTGAGGTCCTCCTCTCCTGAAAACATGACTTCGTATGTTTTGTTCAGATTATTATTTGTCTTGTTAATGCAGTCTTATGTCACTCTGCTTAAAATCAGAAGAGATTTTTTTGTGGAAAAATACTGAAAATATAAAAGCAGAACCAACAGCAGATTGTTTTACAGTAAGTCATTATATGTTTCTTTTTTTAATTCTGAGGAGCAGCTGAGCCTATAACTTGTACAGCTACTGGTTATTTGAAACAGTCTGCTTTTGCACTGAAAAACTGAAGAAGTCCATGCTGCAGTTTATCCACATAATTGTTGTAGACTGCGTAAGCCAGGCAATAAGAAAAACAGTCCCATATTTCACTGTTGTACAAACTTCTAGAAGAGAAAGGGAGAAAAAAAACCCAAATAAACAACAACCAAAGAAACCAAAACCTGAGTGTAGGTTAGATCGAGCCACTGCAGTTAACTAGTGCATCACTGCTGTGGTGCAAACTAATTCGATGCCATTGGAAGGATGAGGAGAGGTTTCCAGTGGTGGCTTTCTGCAAAAGGGCTGGGAAAGTAAAAGGTCAGTCAAACATGCCACCTCAAACTCCTTGAGTTGCCTTATGAGGAAATTGCCCTTGCCTCCTCAAAGCTTTTGTTTTGCCAAGGCAATTTTTGCAAACTCTTGCTGATGTGCTAAATATTTAACCGGAAAATATAGTTTTATGTGTTTCCTCCTCCCAGACTGGGGGAAGACTTTTATATCCCAGTAGTAGTGAACTGATTTATTTATCTGATGTCTCTAAGTAAAACAGACCTATCTAAAAAGTGCAGAGTACTGAAAGACATTCACTGCACAGTTAGGAGCTTCATGAAATTACTAGCTTAGAGTAATTAATCTGATGAGCATAGGATTATGGGATGTCCATCCTGTTGTGTGCAACCCTCTTCCTCTCCCCCATCCCTGTAGTAATATGTCTGGCACAATCATTTTTGCTTCAAGAGAAGTGTTGGTTTACAGTTGGACTCGATCTTAACGGTCTTTGACAACATAAATGATTCCAAGAACCTGCCTTTCATAAGTGTAGTGCTGCATTCTTAGGTAAATCTTATTTACAAGGGTTCAAAAGAGTTATAACAAGTTATTGTAGTATGTCAGCAGCACTTTGGTGAGCATTTGTCTTAAGCTGGAAATGTATCCGATTCCCCGACAGGGGGCGGGGGGAGAAAGCAAGTGCTTTCCTTTACACTAGTGACATTTTATTTTCCTCAAACCATTTGGTGCCAACTGTACCATCTACCATGATGTCTGAGCATAGGCCTGGAAAGGAGAAAGCAAGCCAATACTAACTGCATGGACTGAAGTGTGCATCCAGCAAGGATTTACCTTAGAAAGTGGAGGGGCTTTTCACATCTAAGGAATAGATGCCAACAAAATAGATTTATTTTTTTAAAAAAAGTCTAAACTCATTCTTAAAAGGAAATACACATGTCCAGGTTTAAATTAAAGACCCTAGGTAGTAGTAGTAGTACATGCTGAGTAGAGAAACAGTTTCTTAAAGTATTTTGGTATGCCATTGACTTAATTAAATATTGTGAACTATCACACCTAAATAGCATAATTACATACTTTAATATATATAAATAATTATTATGATTATTTAATTTTATATGTATGATATGCTGAGTATCATGCTTAGTATCTTCAGTGTTGTAATGGTCAAAGTGTAACCTCTTTACTGAGGCAGTTTCACATGATTAAAGAAGAACATTGCCAGACTTGTATGAATGTTGCAAACACCAAAAGGTTGAGTGGTAAGTAATCAGTATTTCAACAAAGAGAATCCAGAGGTTTTTTAAAGGGGGGTGAATTCTCATGTCTTTAATTTGTACACATCCAAGTGCCAGCTTTGGGATTGCGGGAGTGTCTTAATGGACACGTCTGGGACAGAATGCCAGAAGGATATTTATTGCTAATGTGAACCTATATAATAGTTATATGTTCCTGCACACGCTGCTCCCTATTCTCTGTCTTTCATAGGTGCTTTGGTAACAGGACTACACTGGTCATGAATCTAAGCAGCAGTCCACATGACATGGGTGCACATTTTGTACTGGTTGATGCTAACCTGGGGGATATTACAGTATCTGAAATGTCTTAAATGTATTTTTAAAGGGCACATGAAATACACAAACGTTTCAAGGGCTTTCTAGGAAAGGTATGATTACTTATGGTCACCATAGAATTTTTCTTACTTGAGTGTTTTGTAAGATGAAACCCATCAAAATAATAGAGAATTCAGCTTCCGCTGCTTTCAAGGAAGAGATACTTTTATAGTATGCAAATGGAAGCAGCACAACCTGACCCTCTGAAAAGTGAAATACTCACATCCTGAAAGGGATATGCTGTTGTGTCCATGCAAAGCTTGGGGGATTATGCCCCATCCATGGATTTTTGGTTTGCTGGTCTTTGGTTGCTCTGTGACTTTCTCAATATATGAGCATCACTCAGTCTGCCTTTAGGTGCATCTGCCCCAGAGGACTCACGAGAAAGTAGCACAGAGGTGAGGCTTTTCTACAGTGTTAATTGCAGAGTTAAAGCAAACCAAAAAACTATGGATGGGGCACAACCCCCTGAGCTCCGTGCTGAGTTGCAAGGGGAGCTCTGCTCTCAGCAGACAGCTTTCTGAAGACATGATAGGAGATGGTGAGCCTTCTTCAGTCACATTTCAACCAAATCTCAGCCTCTTTCTTTTGTGTTTCCCTTTCAGTGTAAGCAGAAACTTTCCTTAGACAAGGAGGAAGAGAGTAATGCATGGCTGGGAGTTAGCAGGGTGCAGCATTTTACATGACAGCTGTCCTAGAGTAGAGCAGCTGAATGTACTTGGGCTGGTCCCACAGGTTAAAATATATGGGAGGAAAATGTGGTTTGGCAGAATGTGGAGACAATGTGTGTGATTTGTTCCAAAAGTGTGGAATGGATATTGCAGCTGAAGAGGCAGGTAAATTGCCTGGATTGTATATGCAGCAAAATACTCAGGCAGTCTCTAGGGTTACTCACCTGTGCTCGAGTATATTTTCTGTTGAAGCTGATGGGAGTCCCATGTATGTATGGAGGCAGAAAAGAATATGGACTTTTCTGTTGGGCCTCTGCCAGAGCCCACAGAAAGAAATGGATATTCTTATTTTTGTCATTATTTCTAGAAAGAGCCACACTAGACCTCTCTTCATTTTGTGTATCTACATAATTTTACTCTTTGGGGCTAAAATAAACAGTTGTGTCATCCTTTGTTCGGTCTCAAATTTACTGTCAGCCAAAACCTACAAAAGATGATTGTAAATGTGTTTACAAATAAAGAGAAATGTCACAGAATAAAATGTTGAACTGTGCCTCTGAAATAAAATTGTAAAACTCTGTATTTAACTTCAGGCTGCAAAATTTGGAATACCCTGGGTTTGCAGAACCACTCATAATTTTCTAGACTTTCTAACTAGTCCCTTACTTTTTTCATTGCCAAATGCAATTAAAAATAACCTGTGGTTCACCGTGCTCATCTCATTAAATTCTCAAAGAGAACTTTTCCTAGGAAACATTGTACGATTCAAGTAAACTCCTGATACTACTGACTACAGTGTGGTTCGATGCTGAATTGTAAAAGCTTTAGCAGAAGCAGCAGCATGGGGGATATTTCTCATGCTACACATCTCATTAGGAGCCAAATGGCTTTAAACCAGTAATTTAAATTCTGCATGTTGTGCTTTTCATATGAGAATCAAGTACTGGTTTGGTGCATTAAGGCCTGTGGTTATTTCTTATACTAATTTAGGGTTTTTTTCATTTAACTGTGGTTGAAGTTCGAACCATAGCTTGCCAATATATGAAGTAATTTTAAAAGGAAGTGAAACATCTTTGCCTCAGTTTTTCTTAAGATTAAAGCTTTGGATTGCAACTACAGAGCTTATTGTTATATATGAGATAGTCATTTAATGCACTTTATTTAAAAAAGGCACAAATTATTTTGTTTATAAAATGTTACAATTGCACTATCCTGTAAGAATTGGTTACTAAATATAAACTGTACAGTTTTGTAGTCAATGTTGTTAAGTGTTTAGTCATAAATGATTGAAACAATTACATGTTTCAGTTAAATGTTAATTTTATATGTGGTATATGTACCCATAAATAAATCTTCCTTTCTAAAAAAAGAATGGTTGGTTGTTTCATTTCATTGAATGCCACATTCTGTTTTGAATAACAAAAAATGTAAAATTAAATCTTTTCCAATGCAAAGAGATTACACAGATTACACTAACTAATTTTAAGGGATTAAATTCAGGTGTGCAAACTTCAGCTGACCTGTAGATCGCCTGCATCCACTGACACTGCAGAAGGAAAGCACCGAGCACTACAGTTTTGTGCAAAAAGTCTGAAAGAAGAGCTAACAGAAATTCTTAAATGTAGAGTTGTAAGTGAAAGTCAGAGCGCCCTTGCAAGTCTACCTTCCTTATCCATGTTAATTTACATCTGCTGTACTTCTCTTTGGACACACATCCATGTGTTATCATTATATACACTTAACTTTATAGGACAAAATTCATTATGGATGTACAAGAGGGTCTGCACTGGGTCTTGCTGAATAAAAGTAAAAGTTAATATTTGAGTTAGGGATCACTAACTAGTAGAGATAAGAGTTGAAAGAAACTATATTCATCTAGATTAATTTTTTTAGAAGTTTGGCACTGGTCGTCCAATTAAATAACTGCAAAATCAGATGCCTGATATGGTTTTTGTTCCGTTTTTCCAAGTTGACTGTTAGAGACAGGCTAAAAGAAGATGGTGGACTGTCTCATTTTCCGAATTAAATGTTTTTTAAAATTGTATTTTAATTCTTCTGAATGGTTTTCTTGAATATTCAGCTTATTTTCCAGGCATATAGATTGATGGAATGAGCTACGTCTAACCATGAAGCTGAGTTCTCTACTGTAGCCAGTGAAAATAAGACTTCTGAAAGCAATTGACAAGTGGCTGAAAGATATCCAGGTAAGTCATGGAGGGTGAGGCTACTTCCTTTATACTATAAAGGACTACAGTCCTGCAGCTCAGATATATGTTGAAGGTGGTCTTAGTGATATCTGCTTCTACCAGACACAGCTGTCCTCTTTACCTCTCACTTTAGACATTCAGACCAGCTACTTTATCTAGAGGAGAAATCGGTGTAAGTGGTGCAGGGGGTAGAGTCCCAGTTAATCTCTCTGCAGTTAAACTGCACCCAAAAGGATATATTTGATAAATGGTTTTTGCTTAAGTAAATATGAACTGCACTTGAACAGTATAGACCCTTAGGAACTATTGGCTATCCAGTCTACAAAACTGGAACATGAATAAAAATTAATGGGAAAGAGGGAGAAATAAATGTTTCATCTAACAGAGAAGCCAGTATTGAAATCATATGGCCAGAGCTGTCTGTGAATGTCTTTGGGCTTAATTGCCAGAGCCCAAAGTAGGACAATAAATTGGACCTGCTCTGACCTTACAATGTGTGTTTTACTTGCTTCTCCAGTCAGGAGAACCAGGACCAGATGGTTCAATCATCTTCATGTTGCTGTGTTGGTGCCCCTTCCTTACCTAACAGCATTGGCATCAGACTAACAGCTTCCCGGCCATCTCAGATGGCAATGTCATTAGGAGGGCAAAAGAGATGATGAAATCAATAAATAGAATAGTAAAAACCTGCCAAAACTTAATGGTACTGAGCCAGAATTGTGAAGGAATTCCTATTAAAATTATAGAGATACTAATGGTGTTACAGAACTGGTAGGTATCCTGGTTGCATTTTTGTTCAGTGCAAAAGTTCATGAAGTACTCCAGCAACATCACAAGCTTGGGAAAGAGCACTGTTGTTACACTAAAACTGTGTTTTTAAATAATTGAGAACTTTAGGCATTGGCAATGCTTATGTCACCTAGTAACAGCTAAATTGTGCGCCCTGCAAAACTGTACTTGGATGTCAGGTACGTTGTCAACTGTGTCTGGAACTATGCAGGAGAAAACAGCAGAATTTTTAATGATGGATATGCAACAGAAAACTTCCATGGCTAGTAATAAGTGGTCAGTTTATTACAAGTGTAGAATAGTTGAAAGTTGTCAGGACATCAAATACTTTCCATACTGCAAGAAGCAAAGGAAAGTTTCTTTATATGAGGCCCACAAGTGGAAATTAAGTGTAGCCCCAGGTTATCCTTTGGTTCAAGGTTTTGCTGCAGCATTCCACATGCACCTACCTGTTCTTGTGTTCTTCACTTAAGTATTTGTAGGTCACGTCAGAGGTGGGCTGCTGGGTTAGCTGGACATTTGGACAAAGTGCAGCTTATCTTACCTTCTTACTGAATTCTTATGAATTGTTTTCTTTATAGCAGGATATCAAAGAATGTCTACAACCTCACCACTGTCCTACACCATGAATCTAGGATGAATATGTGAAGTGTGGGCCTGTGCAGTTAATGGATATTTTACTTTTGTCACTGAAAACCATATGGGAAGTATCATCAGTCTGGCATGTATGACAAAGACAATTCTATTTTTAGGTACTCAGGCTTTTTAAAAATTCTGAATCATATACTGATTTTAAAGTTATTTTGAAATTATCTAGGATCATCTGGATCTAAATATTTTTTTCTCTAGTATTGCTTTTAGAGCTAACAGCTCAAACCTAAATTTTTGTTTATTTTATGGAAATATATCCTCATAACAAATACTCCCTGGTGTTGTTAACTTTTTGCATTCCTCCATCTTGGATGTGAGGTAAGCAAACCCAGTGCTCTACAACATGTGATGACCAACTCTTGGTTACTACATGCAAATCAGCTCTTACTTCAGCATCTGCTTGCATGAGTTTATTAGGGTTTTACTCTTTCATACCTGCATAAGTGTTTCATCCCCTTATTTTGTGCTGTTTTTAAAGATGGTGGCCTTTCAACACAGGGCATTCTTCATCTAATAGGAAAAGGTATTTTAATGTACCTGGAAACTGTCTTGTCACCAGTGGCCTAGCAGAGCTGGTCTCATCTATATTTTTTATCATGATGTATGAGATTTAAATGATGCTTGACAGAGAGCCTATATAAATGTGTTTTTAAGATGCATTGAGTTTGCCATCATCATCATTTTGAGCTGTCAAGCTCTCATGATTTCCAGGATAAGGATCATCACACTCCAAATCATTCAGCTTACAAGGGGAATACAGAGGATTTCTCAAGCAAGAGTGGAAGAGAGAGCTCTTACAACACCAGGTTCAAGCATTGGACAGATATAATAGGGAGCAAGAGGATTCCAAAACCTCAGACTAACCTAAGGATTCCCATTACGAAGACGGATATTCCTACTCTTTCACCTTTTCAAGAGGGATGACAAAGATGGAGCTGGTGTTCAGGAAGGCTTCAGATTCTCCTCTTTTGTGTGCCCTCCATCACTACAGCCTCCAATTCCTGTTAGCTTTTTCCAAGAGATGGCCTTTTCTGAGTAGTGCTGCTGGCAGTGCAGTACAAGGACATCCACAGAAATTACCGTCAGCCAAAGCATGTGTCTCCAAGGGCATCAGGTAGGAGAAGGAAGCATTTGCTATTTGCCAGTTTAACCCAACAGAAAAATGTTTCCTTCATGACATCCAAGTAGATCAGACAGACCTACTGTTCTTGAGGGGGAAGCAAGGACAAGCTTCCACTCCACTCCTAACAAACAAGAGGCAGGCTGTCGGAGAGGAGGGGCTAGTCTCTGTTCAGCCTGCAGGCTCTTTGCTTGGCTCTGTTACTCAGCAGATACGGTTGAGTTCACTGCCTGGCAAGGTAGCATATGCTGTGCTGAGCCAGGGCCATGCAGCAGCAGCTTATCTTTTCCTTAATGCTTGGCTCCTTCTGCAGCCTGGTTTCTTGTTGAAATGGGCTTCAGGATTTATTGTCAATACTGGATTCCCAGTCCTTTCAAACTGCTTTTTGTGAGAATAAAGCAGATCTGGGTTTTTCTTGTAGCTGTTTTTTTAATTAAACAGATTGTTTTCAGTCCCTGGAGTTCTCCTTGCTGAGATTGGGTTTGGATGGTTTGGGGGTTTTTACCTTCTACGAAGAAGTCACAGAAAAATGTCTTGACCCCCTAATGTTTTGTTTGTTTGTTTCATTCATCATGTTCTTTCTGAGCAGTTTTTGTTTGCCTTCTCTCCAGGCACGGCTTGTGCACAACCTTTTCAGAAATACAATCAGCCTTGCTGATAGATGCATCTGGTCTTAGATGCAAACCCCTGTGTCTGCCATTGCAGGGAAGTTCAGGCTGGCTCAGTTTCAGCAGCTGTGTGGCAGCTTAGGGACAGCTCTCACAAGCTGCCCACTTCTGCAGGAAGAGCAGCAGCCCTCCTCAGGTGGTGATTACAGCCTTACCTCTGCATCCTGCAGAGTGTTTGCTAACATTGGCTGTACCTACTAGCAGAAGGGGAGGCTAAGAGAGTGGTCCCAGGGTGCTGGTTGCTGCTGCTGTGGTCACCACAGCCCTGGAGCGTGGGAGAGCATGTTTTAAGGGGCAGACTGCAACAGGCACTGGTCAGGGAGGCTGATTTTGTGATGCCGAGATGTGAGCAGGTGCAGGAACTGACTAGGATATTTTTTCTTCTAAGATATCAGTGGGGGCACCTCCTTTAGGGAAGAGTCACCAGGCTAGATGGGTGCGTGTCACAACCCAGACTTGCCTTGCAGACACACATCTAGGCTGTGCTGATAGGAATATGTACTTGGCAGACCCACAGCTGCTTTCTGGTTTCCATCTCCTATCGATGTAGTGTTTTCTTTGTTTTTACGCTTAATTTGTCTTGCCAGTTCATTTTCATTGAGATAAAGCATTCTCGGAGCCCACTAGTTTCCACTATTCTCTTTAGCATTTTCTGCTTCTACTTGATTCTATTAGAGGCTGTTTTAATGAGCACTCATTAAACACACGACTCTCTCCTGAGAAATAAGCAGCAGAATCTCTGTCATTTCCACTGCTTCACAAAATGATGCAGTGCTTTGTTGTAGTCAGGTTAAAAACAGAACAAAATGCTGCATGGCATCCCTTTCAGTTATCTCACCTTCAGCAGTCATTTGCAAAAAGACTGTTGCTTTTTTCCTCTGCTTAGAAGTTATCTTTACACCATCTAAATGACAGCTTAATCATATGATAAAGGACTTCCCCAAGCACAGGTCTTTCCCATGTGTCAAAACATCAGTGGATTCCATATTTAACATCAGACACAGCTGCACTGCACCCATAGGTGAGGTTTCCCCTGTGAATAGCTTGCATGATATTATATCACTGTAGGGAGCCTTTCCTTTTGGAAAGCTGTTCTGAGAAAAAAGTCAGTGGGGCTCTGATCCCTGCAGTGGAAATCAGCAGCAAAAATCCTGAACAGCAGCGAGGTACCCTGTAAGGATGTCAGTACACACAGGAAGGTAGAGCCATTTACAGATTAATTCAGGCCATTTATGATAAAGTAGCAGTATTGATTTCAAAGATACAGAAGCCTTGGCAAACACATGTAAAGTACTTCACAGTAGATGGCGATGTGAGTAGAAAGATATCATATCAAGCATGCAGCAAATCCCAATATATGCTGCTCTTCCTTTTTGCTTTCCTGCCTTAAGTGTTTGTTGTGAGAATGTGGTAGGTAAGACTAGTGATCTCTGTCTCTGTGCATAATGTCTAAAAGAAATTACTGCTGTGAATTTAACAAATGCCTGAAAGTTTTCAACAATTTCCACTTGTGACAAGCACTAGGTTCCATCACATTACCTGTATGTCTCCCTATCAATAGCTGTAATGCTTAACATAAATTCACCATGGTGTCAAGCTAACAGTGTAAAACAGGCTGGCATCAGCCTTTTGGTAATGCAGAAGAAAATATTGGTGTGAAAAAGAGCCAGTAATAAGGTAAGAGAAAGGTATGGATACTTAACAGACTCTGTGAAGCTTTGCACAGTACATGCTGCCTCCCCTTGTGTGCTGTAGACACATCTCCAGTCCAAACCAGTGAAAATCCAAGGGGAGACAGCAACTGGGAGTTTCTGGTCAGTGAATCAGTTTAAAGCCTAAAAGAAGCCTATGGTTTACTTGACCCATTAGAAGTTACAAAAAGCCTTGTCTCCAACAGAGTTTTACCAGATGCTTGCTAATACAAATAAAGAAGGGCTTCATTTTTTTCCTGATGAAGACAGAGCCCAAGACGTATTTTCCAACCAGCATAAATTAGTTCAGCTGCAGCAGAGGTCCTGTTTCCTGCAGAAAGGTCACGGGACATTTGCAGATTTCCGAGTCAAACACGATCCTTAAAACTTAATCTAGAAACCACCTACCAGCTGTGTAAAGCACTGTAATTACCCCCAGGCTGCAGCAGCTCACAACCAGAACTAGAAACAAAACCCTGCCCGGGAGAGATTAGGGGTTTGCTGCTAATAGTAAAACCAGAGGAAATGTGTAAGTAGAAGAGCAGGAATGTAGCTTGCATGCACATCACAGCTAGGATATAGTATTTCAGAAATAAATGTTGTGACAAGATGGAGTGTGCATCTTATGTGAGAGCTCATCTTCCCTAGACTGAGCATTATAGAAGAATTCAGGAAGCAGCCCAGAAACCCCTTAAGAGCTCTGCTTTCCCCTCTGGTTCACTATCAGGAGCAACAAAGGTGCAGGTAGCTAGTGAGGTACAGAGATGACATTTGAGATGACTCTGAGGCCAGAAGATGGAAAGTGAGCAAGGCAGCTGAGAGGGAAATTTAGTCTTGATGACTGAACATTGTGCTGGAGGGAGGGCAGACAGGTGGTTGTGAGAGGCACTGGTAGCCCAAGCCAAGGTCTTAGTACTGTATAAAATCAAATTTTGCAGATAAGATTAATTGATAGAAACTGATGAGAATCTTTTACTTTTATAGAGAATATATAGATATCTGTACCTTATCCTATAAAGGCTTTATAAGCACCCAAATTGTCATCAGGATAAGTGGGATGAGACTGCTCAACAAATTAGCATCACCTTCTACTGCATTTTGATGTTAAGGGACTTGTTTTGTAAACAAGTTAACAGTACAGGTAAGTCATAAGTAGTTCCACAACAGCCAGTGGAAGGCACTGGCGGGCCTTTGCTCATTCAGCCTGGAGAGGAGATGGCTTCAGGGGACCTAGCTGTGCCTACAGGGAAGCTGAGAAGATGAATACAGGGACTTCATGGTGGTGCATGGTGAGAGGATGAGAGATAACAGGCAAAAGCAAAACAAGAGGTTGAGGCAGAGCATAAAAAGAAACTCCCCATCAAGACAGTCAGACAGTGGCACAGGCTGGCCAGAGAAATTGTGCAGTCTCTCGTTGGAGGCCTTCAAGACCCAACCAGATAAAGCCCGGACTAACATGGTCTGATTCTGCTTGGAGCCAAACATCGGTCTAGAGACCTTTTGAGGTCCCTTCCAAGATGAGTCATCATATAGTCCTGATGGTGAATGAGACACACCTGTGGGTGTCCAACCATCTTACCCATCAGTCTGTGTCAGACAGATTGAGGTATAAAACTGGAGGCTTTTGGTGTTGCTGCAGGTGCCTGCTGTCGGGACAGCCCTAGCACTGAGGTACTGGTGGAGTCTCTAGCTCAGAGTCAATGTGAGAACAAAGCAGACAAATAGAAAAGGTTCAGCTTGACACAATATGCCAGATTTCATGGTGTGCCAATACCTAGCAAGTTTCTATGCCACCCATGTGACAGCAGGGTGCCTGCGCAATTACAGGGCATGAGCCTTGGAGCAGACATGCTGCATAATAAAGATGCAGAAATGAACCCCATGCAAAAGAAAAGCCAAAGGCTTTAACCCTGAAGCCTCATTTAGAGATGAGGAGCCCCATGGCAGTTGCAAGGCTTCGGTCTCATCGAGGATTCATTTTCCAAACAGACACACAAGCAAGCCAAGCAGCATCACCAAGCATGCTGCAGCTCCAGTAGAGCTGCCCCGGAGCTGTTGTACCTCACAGCACCCACTGCTCATCACCTGAAGTGACATGAATATATCATTTGGACAAAATAAGAGGTCTGAGGAGCACACAGATCAAGTAGAAAATAATGTAACATGAGTAGATGGGTGGCAGCTGAAGCAAGTTCAATCCACTTCAGCCAGGTATGTATGTATTGGAAGACATGTCCCAGGAAACAGGTTCCCCGCTCCTGACATTTAGAAATGCTGATGGGTTGGCTTGAGCCAAACCCAAGCTACTGGACTCAATAGAGGAATGAATGACTGTAAAATTAAAAGAGCCTATAAAATATTGGTGATCTGGTTTGATGACCTCATGGCCATTTCTGGTATTAAATGCTAGGAATCAATGGCCCATGGTAACAGCGGAACTATTAGTACAGCCTCCACAGTTTAGGTACTCAATCCTCCTCTACCTCTTGGTATCAGCTGCCTTAAAGAGTAACAAACATATTCAGTGCTTATATTTTGGAGGTGGGCAGAGAAAGGACAGACCTCTTGCCAATTATTTCACTTTTTACATGATGCCTTTCATAATTGTAGTATTTCCCCCATTATTCACAACATTGACTGCACACAAAAGACAACACAAACATTTAAAATTTTCAAACCATGGCAATACAGAAAGATCTGATGTGAGGCACAAACTTTTCAAACAGACTAAATTAAAATTGGACCAAGGTCTTCCTTGGCCCATAATGCATTCATTTCATATCAAAGGGAAATATAGTATTCTAAAGAAAACATTAATGCTTGTGTGTTGTTCTCCTCAATGGACCAAAACAGACAGAACGACCAGAATAATGGCATAAGGCACCATTAGCATTTGGATTCTGAGTTGGAAAAATCTCCAAAGAGCATTAAAAACATATCATTTCTGGAACCATATAGTTCACAGTCACTCAGCTCCTTCCCAAGTCATAGGCATATTTCAAGCCTTCAAGGACAGATCATCTGAAAGCATTAAGGCAGGACTTTGTGTCTGCAGGGCATCTGGCACAACATACACGGGTCCTCACCTTAGATTTTTTGATAACCTATACTAATCACAAAGAACCCCAACCAACCAACCAACCAACCAACCAACCACAAAAAAAAACCCCGATCACTGTTACCAGTTCACCATTATTTATTTCTGTACTTGAAATAATTAGGTTGTACCAGTCTAGTTGATAGTGACTGGACCAATAGTGGCTCTTACATTTGACTCTCATTCACAGTGCTAGACTGGAAAAGAACTGAGAGCTTGTAAGGAACTTAAAGGTGACTTGTCCTCCCTAAGACTGAGGCACATGGAGAAGCTTGCACAATTTCTGGATGGAATGAACTTTCCAGTCTCCAGGACTACCAACATGATGTATTCTAAAACATTGAAGTCACAGGAATTAAAAAAAAAATTAAAAATCCCACCACTGTCATCATTAACAGTTAAGTACTGATGTTTATGAAATGAAAGTTTTCTATGGCAGCTAGTGTTTGTTAAACTAATGCATATATTCCTTAGTAGTTTTTTCCGTATTATCTCTGGCATTATCTCTCTAAATATAATATAATTTTGCTGAAATAATAAAATATGACATGTTCACAGCTTATAGAAATTCTTATTCCCTGCTCTGTCTTGACAATGGATCAAAACCTCTGAATAAATGAAATAACAGCTCGTTTGTCATGGTCCCATATGGTTATGTAAACCACTCACTAGGAGTTCTGTTCAAACTGCTTTTGCAGCCAGTCTTAGGCTTTTGTCCTGCTAAAAACTTTTGTAGAAAGCCTTGAATCTTCAACAAGTAATTGTTCCTGACTTCTATTACATGCATATTTTAAAGATTATCACACTCAAAACCATGTGATTGAAATCATAGAATCATAGAATAACCACGCTGGAAGAGACCCAGCGGATCATCGAGTCCAACCATTCCTATCAAACACTAAACCATGCCCCTTAGCACCTCATCCACACATCCATTAAACACCTCCAGGGAAGGAAAACAGTAAGCAGAAAAGGAATGTCTCAGTCCACTGGACATCGGGTCTAGAAAAAGGATCGAGTTCATACCCAAAGGTGTTGCATAAACCAAGTGCTACTCCACTCCAGACCTCCCCTCCAAACTTGGGAATGAATTTTTCATTGACAGGTTGAGAGAAACACCAGGAAGGCAATACAGTATGTTGGAAAACATGATCAGCACATTGCAGTCAAAAGCATCTTTCACCTTTAATAATTCTTGATCCCAGCAAACATTCCCACCCCAGAATCATAGAATCATTGAATCACAGAAAGGTTTGGGCTGGAAGGGACCTCAAAGCCCATCCAGTTCCACCTCTGCCATGGGCAGGGACACCTCCCACTGGAACAGGGGCTCCAAGCACCATCTAACCTGCCCTTGAACACCTCCAGGGATGGGGCAGCCACCACTGCTCTGGGCAACCTGTTCCAGGGCCTCCCCACCCTCATTGTGAAGAATAAAATCTCCAGATTTTGAAGATTGTGAAGAAAAATCTCCAGATAAGTTGCTTGGATTCATGACAATAGGCAAAACACCATCCTACCCAGCCAAAACCTGCTCACCCAGCAGCTTCCATCTGAATCAGACTGGGAGAAAAACATTTTCCTAGCTTAGTCAATCAATCTGGGAACCCTGAGTAACAACTCCTGAACAACATTTTGCCCTTGGAGGACTGTGATACTGCAAGCAAGGTTTATCACTCAGTCTTGGAATGAGGAAGGATGCAGGAGGGTCTTGCCCTAAGGAGAATATAGGTTATAAACTGTGCCAGAATTCACCTTAGAAGGAAAACATTCTTTACTAACTTTTCATGTATATAAGGACAAAAAATGCACGCACGTGCATGCACACTTGCACACACACACACAAAGCAGTGTAAAAAATGTCCTTCCCAGCCATTAAACCTAGGTTACTTTGCTGGCCACCAAACCCTAGGATAGGAGGGAAGTCCCTGGTAGGATACAGAAAGTGAGATTTGCGAGGTATGTGCTCACATTGCTCACTGAGTACGGTGGAAATGGAGCGTGGGGAATCCATGAGTAGTGTATTTCACAACCCCCAAAAAGGCTTGTTGTGTGCCCAGTGAAGACTAAAATCCAGAATTACCAAGAACAGTAGTGCACACACACACACATTTACATCCATCCATAAGATAAAGTCCATCTGCCACCACTCCGCTGTCTGACAGAATGTGGGTGGAAAAGAAGCAAGTAGCAGCAGTCAAGGAGTTGTTCCTGGGGCAGCCTGCTTAGCACTGGTATTTCCACAAGCAGTGTCTGTGCATCAAAATGAAGTACAACTTATATATGCCCAAAAGAGCTGCACACACACTAGCTGGGTGCAGCATACCTGCCACCTGCCTCCGATCTAGCATAAAATCTCACTTGAGCTAATTCACCCTGCCAGGAAGCCAATCTTGGGATGCACCAGAGCGTATTCTCACTTGAAACTGAAACAGATGGAAGGAGGATTTACCTTTATGAGTACATCTCCCAGGGCAGTAGAGCTTTTCCTCAGCTCTATAAGACCAATAAAAAGGAATTACAGAAACTATACTACTCAAATTATTTTAGGCGCATGTATAATCCTGCAAGAATTAGGAAAAGATTAAAAACAGAGCAGCTAGTGGTAGGTTGTCTCATCTAAAAGATTAGCCTACTGATGAAAGATATTGCTTATGTCTCTCTCTCTCTCAGCTGAGCACCAGGGGCTGAAGTATCCTGCAGCCTCTGTGAGGCAGTCCTGGCATGAGCAGCAGCACAGAGTTGCCCTTACCAAAGCCCACAGGGCTGTACAGGACAAGCTGCTGTGCCGCCTCCCTTTTTGTCCTGATTTTCTCTTCTTTCCCCATTCTGGCAGGCTGCCTCTTCTCATTCATTTCTACTTCCTCTCTGCCTCCTGCTAGCATAGTTCAAGAATTAGCAGGGGATGCTTTTTGGCCTCCTTGTCATTACATTTAATTAGAAGACACTCTTGTTTGCTTTGCTTTTGCTCTCCTGCTTGGCAGAGTTAATCTGCATTTCACAGACAATTCTCAGGCCTTGTTGAACATCTTCTACCTAAAGTGTGCAGCATGGAGCATCCTGCTGAACCGCTTGGCAGTGGCAGCTGTAGCACAGCTAGAGCCAACAGCTGGAGGAACATCTGGGAAGTCTACAGAATAGTTAAAAAAACAACAAAAAAAACAAAAAAAGGAAAAATACTGCACATATGGTAGGCTTGGTTTGTCAAAAGTCAGTGCAGACACAGAGAGCATCAAAACAAAGTGGCACACAGGGAGCAAGCCAAGCCCTGAACCCCTTTACAACATAAAGCAATAAGAATTTTACTTCAGTTGTGCCACCAGGTCTCACAACAAAAAACAACTGGCCAGCTTCCTGCAGGACACCTCTATGTGGCCAGATCTCCACAGGTACAAGTCTATGCAGGGAGCCCCAAGAACCTGGAAGCAATAGGTCCTGGCAGATGCTGCTGGTCCTCCCCTCTCCAGTGCACACTGA
>WAAB01016900.1:45584-60846 GCA_013389865.1 Piaya cayana | reverse complement strand
AATTCCTCCCTTACAAAGAGGGACTACTCTTGTATATATTCCTGAGGGACATTGTTTAGTGTTTGATAGGAATGGTTGGACTCGATGATCCAATGGGTCTCTTTAACCTGGTGATTCTATATTTCTGGGAATTAATGAATTCTCACAGACTGCAGTTTGGAAAAGCTGCTAAATATAATATCTGTTTTTCCTCCTTGCATAGGAGGATGAGAAATAGAAAGAGAAAGCCTGAGATCCGTGAAATTTATCTACTTCTAAAATGGTTTAGTGATATTTTCTTCCTTATTTTAAAGTATTTTGGGATCATTTTGTGAAAAGTAATGTATAAGAACAAAATAGTAGTATTGCTTCTTACTATGACTAAGAAATATAATGCAGTTTACTTAAGTTTTATGAGCTTCAAACTCTCATTGCAGAGGATAAACAACATAAAACCCCAGGAATATCAGATTTTTGTTACAAGTAATTGCTTAGACCTTTTTCTTAGTAATGAAATAGCCCTAAGGCCATAACTATAACTTTCTACCAAGAGTCAAAATAATAAATGCCATAATTTAAAAGGCTATTTCAGTTATGGTCAAGTGTGAGCTGAATGCATATATTTAATGCCTAGCAGAAATACACAAAATTTGTAATGCTGTAATACTTCCGCTGTTTCTAGAAGGGAAGATTTGGTAGCTGATTCTATTTCCTTTTCTTTTTTGATGCAGCTAGAAATAAAGTAGATAACCAGCTTTGGACTGATGGATTTTTCTAAAGAAATAATTTTTATAATTACTGTAACATGTGAATACCTTTGAATAATTACTGTAACATACATTAATCAAGACTAATATTCTGAGTCCAAGCTTGAATCTTAGTTACTAATAGAATAAACCCTTGAAAAATACGTAGTTTAAAGTGTAATTAGGCATACACAGTTATATACTATAGCTGTGAAGTGACTTCCCTTAAATACACCTATGAATAGCAGAAATGTACTGACATTTCTTTAAAAATAAATCATGTACTTTTGAGAAAGGTTGAATAATTGTGTTGCTGTTGACATACTTTGATTTTAAAACCTTAAATAAATGCTAAAACCCCTATAAATAATCAAGGCTTGTGATTTCATGCAGTTCCATAACACTGATCACTTTCACAGTCCCTGGCCCAAAGTGGTTGCTGAGGGATGGAGCTGCCCCTGTCAGAGCTTTCCCTGGCTATGCTTGGCCCTCAACCCCACATTAGCAGTCAGAATGAGGTGCTCAGGGCTTACAGCACAGTTAACAGTACCTGATTTCAAATTCAGGAGTTTTCCCATTACAAAATGATGTGGTTTGATCTAAAGTAACTTCATTTTCTGAAAGTTAACTGCATGTTTTTCAGCCAATCTTTTCCTCTAGAAGTGTTAACACAGGGCAGGTATACAGAAAGGCTGTTACTTACACTTATCCCTAAAGTAACCAAGGTCATCTTTGAGCTAGTGAAGTACCATAAGCCAATGAGGTGAAAAGGTTGCACCTGCAGGGAGAGGCAAACAGGACAGGCAACCACAAACTGACCAGCAGTTTTCCATCTTATACATGTTATACTTGATATAAAACTGAGGGACCACAAGGTTAATTCTCTCTTCTTTGATAGCCAATGTCCAGTGAGGACTTTGTCTGTTTGCCTCTGGTCTTGGATATGTGCATTCCTGAATCCACTTCCAGAGTCCAGCTCCCTCCTAGTTGAGGACCCTTTCCCCATGCCCGTTCTGCAGCACCTGTGGTGTCAAATAGTCTTTAAGGGTGATGACACATTTTCATATATTTGTATGTATTTTCTTATTAATAGTCATTTTCTCTTCATTATTATTATTATTGCATTAAAACTATTTTAGTTTACAACCTACAAATAATTTTTTTTCCTCTCATTTCCCTTTCCCTGGAGTGAGTGGGGAAGAAAACTGGAACTCCAACTGCTCACACTTTACCTGCCAGATTGGGCTGTGACAGTGATTTGAGCTTGTCTGTATTTGGGCTGAATTTCTTGAAATGAAAAGTGGAATTTGATGTTTAAGCTAAAATTACAGTAATAGTGATTACAGGTGTATCACCTTCTGTCCAGATATCTTCTGACAGTTGAGCTGTCTTTAGTTTGGACTACAATAGTCTAAATCTTTAAGATTTTATTATAATGGATACAGACTCCTTTGTAGCACATCAGGTTCTTGTGGCTGAAATGAAAATTGTAGTTAGACCAAGAGATTTCCATTTCCTGTTTGTAATGTGGACATATTCTGAATTTGGATTTCAAGTTGGTTTAGTAATTTTTTTAGTGACTGTCTGTCTCATGGTCTTACTTAATCTCTTTCTATATAATATCTGCCACTTTGTCACCCCTGAAGATATGGGGGAGGACCCTGGATGTGAACTGTGTTCAAGATAGATGTTCTTCCATTTGTTTGGCTATTTCATAATGTGGCGAGGGCCAGAGAGCTTCACGGACAAATCAATATGATTTTAAATGAAGTCCTTCTTTATTCAGGGTTAACCCATTTATATAGGGCAAGCAGGCCAAAAACATCAGGTAGACTCTCATTGGTCACTGACCTAGCAACCAGCCTCTCATGGCAACCGCCCGTCCCAAAATCTCCCTGCCCCAGCAGGCCTGAAAAGTTCTTGCCCCCTTGCAAACCACTCCATTAACATAACACAACAGAGTGATCCAAACTCCCAGCCCTGCCCTGCCAGGGTACTTAAGGAAACAATCCCAACAATTTCATAGGATGTGTCAGTACTATATGTTCTTACGGGAAGTCCCCTCTGCTGCTCTCACAATTGCTATGATTATACTGGTGAGTTGTATTGACTCACTGTGAAGGAAGGTTTATGTGGTAATGCCAAAACCAAATAAAAAATTAACCTACAAAAATTCTTAAAATCCTTTGCATGTGTGTTGTAAATGAAGACAATACATCACATTTTTAGAAATCATGAAGGGCTTCATAACAATGACTTGCAAACAGAGCAAGGTGAGATGGCTAATTAGTGGCAGAACTGCCATCCTTACACAGGGAATATTGTTTGAAACCACCAATTCCATCAACTTTTTCCCACTACATATTTATTGCACTTTAAAGGAGGACTATGAAGAAGCTTGAAACTTCTGAGTGTGTCAGCTGGAGTCTGATGGAGGAAACACTGTGGTCTGTGGTTTACATTTAAAGACCTAGAGAAGGTATGTGACCATATCAACATCACCAAATTTTTGTGAAAGTATTCTGAAGTACTCTTCTGCCACATACATTACTTCATACAGCCATGAGTCCCCTGAGACTGTGCAAGGGAGCAGATATACTTTTGGTCTTTAGAGCTGCCAAATATACTGATGATACGTGTCTTATCAATGTTTGTGGTATGAGATTCAAATGCGTTGTCCTTCCTTTGGAATTTTATTAAAAAATACTTTCAGAAGACATAATGACATAAGGCATTATGGTTGTAGTTGTCTCTTCTGTTATCTTTAGTGTTAAGTATTTTACATTTATAATGTTATCTGTGTAATTTTGCATTATTTTCCAATTCTGTGCATAATTTTAGCTGTAAAGTAGCTGATCAAGAAGCCTGACCCTGTAATGATGGTGTGCCTGTGTTGTTAGCTGAGTCTTCTCTAGGTATGTGTTCAACAGTGACTATTTTGCCTTGGTAATATTTTTTTTCTTTTTTTTGGCCCAAACAAGTAATCGAAGAATGTTTTAATTTCTCTTTCAGACCAAGGATGATGTTTTTTGTTTATACTACTCCATGGTATCTGTGCAAGGCTTATGCTGTTATGTATGTGCCCTTAATGGGGATTATACTGGTCAAACACGTGTTAGTACTAGTAAAAGTACTTAAAAATAACAGCATCTGATTGGGTTTTTTACTTGCATTTGTGGGGCTGAAGTTTAACTTTGTTATTTCACTTGTAAACTATATATTTGATATGAAAACCTTTTAAAAATATCTTGAACGGTTTTAGGATTTGTAAAATAATTTTCAGATTCTTTGTTCTGCAAATCAAGATTGCTGTTTAAAAAAAATACAAGAGCGGAGTACAATTTCTCTGAATATTTGTAACATGTGAGGTTCAGTTTACTTGGATTTGCAAGGCCGAAGTTTAACATTTTTTGTTATTTTATCTAGAAACTATGTATTTGGTGTGGAGAAGTGATTTTTAAGATGTCCAAGACAATTTTCAGAATTTTTGTGCAAATTAATATTACTAATCTGTCCTAAGTCCACAATAGAATAGTATGATTTGCTTATATGTTTACAACTGATATGATTAATGATTTCAGATCTCTTTTTCTTTTAATATCTGTAGTTTGTCTGTTCAGACTACTATGGACAAAGAAATGTACAAGCTTTCTCATGCTTGCTTAAACACTTTTAATATAGTTTAGGTGCAGCCTTCTGTGATTAGCATGGTATTTCTCGTTTCCTAGAGACGAAGTGCTAAGTCTATTAGACATTTCCTGCTATTCTTTTGAATTGTAAATACTATTCTTGTAAATTGAAAAGGCCAGTGTAGGGAGATATTCATGCAATTCCCATCTATTAAAGATGTAGATTTAAGAATGGAGAAACAATAAAATGCAGTTTTTCATAGAAATTTAGGCACACTATAGATAGATTTCACACTCTGAGCATTCACAGGGAGCAAATATTTGGAATGCCAGCATCAATTATCTTCTGTTTCTCATGATCCATTTCAAGCAAATATCAGCACACAACTAAAGCAAATGGTCAAATCCTGCTCCTAGCAAGCCGGGAGGAAAGTCTGTAGCAACTCTTTTTAGTGTCAGAGAAATTATTCAGTGACATAAGTGAGATCAGAATTTGGCCTCCTGCTTTATCTTTTTAGAAAGCCCTTCAGTATACAAATGCAGATGTTGTAGTTCTTAAATTAAGCTATTTAGCTAGCATTTGGAATAGCAACCACTAAGAACACAGAGAGCTTACAAACCAATGTACACTGTTTGTAAGAATTAATGTTTAAAGCCGGATACAGCTGATTTTGGGGCAGGAGAGACTGGGGGGAAAAGGAGGAAAAGAAGGAAAAAAAAGAAAAAGAGTCCAGGGCCGGGGGGAGGAGGGAGAATGAAATCACACAACCTACTGAATGTTAGCTCTGTGTGTCAGTCTGAAGAGGAAGAAGACCACCCATAGGGAGGACAAGTGAGCCTAACCTTTTCCTAAAATTCTGGCTGCTTTTGAAATGCAGCATCCTACAAAGCAGCTGCAGCAAGAAGTATTAACCAGCCTCAAGTGCAGGTATAAACTTAGTGCTATCCAGACTTCAAATGCATCCTGTCAGCTGTGTTTGTATATGCTGATCTAGAACACATGACATTTATTGGACTTGGTTAATCTTTGTGGATGTTGGAGAGCTCAGACTTGCATGATCCTGCTGTATTTCAGGAGGGCAGGTGGTAGCTAAGGTGGTTTCTTTCCTTAATGATTTTGCCAGGAAAGAATGGAATTTCATCATAGTTTAGATTGCCCAGGAATCACTTCTGAAATTAGTATTTTCTGAAATGACCTTTTTCTTGAACACGGAGCTCCCAGATACCTTTACAGGGATGCTGGTCACTTCTGATATGATTTTTTTTTTTAGCTTAGTTCTAGCTTGACTTTCTAAAGTTCTTTCCTTCTCTAGGCAGAGTTTTGAGTTCTTTAAATCATTACACCTTTGTGGCTGTTGAGATCACAGTAATGTAAGCTAACATCAAATGGCTTGCCAAGAAACTTTTAGGCAAAGTACAGGATTTAGCTGTTTCTGGAGGGGGCATGACTGTAATGTAAGCACAGAGGGGCACACCAGTTTTGTACTTGGCTTCTTATTCTCCAGCAATAGCATCTTCATTATAATAATTTCTAAACAACTCACTTTAATCTGGATCTCCTTCTGTTGCCTTATGTGTTTGGTAAATAGCCTGTGGTTCTTGGCCTGACCAGAAAAAAACTCAAACTGGGAGAACAACAGCACTCAGAATCCTCTGCATCAGTTTTGTCCTTGACATAAACAAACAAACAAACAAAACCAAGGTAAAAAATGGTACTTGGAGGGATGACAGCATTGTACCTCCTCGTGGACAAGGTTTCAGCTTATTTTGTACCTTTTGCTTCTAGGCAGTTCTTAAAGGGTAGGGCAACATCAGTAACGAAATCTTGCAGGTGCAGCTGTGCTTTCCTTTCAAAAGCTTTGACTGTGAAAGCAACCCTTTTCTTTCTATGACTCACAATGGGCATGCTTTGTTCTTGGAAATAAATGTTGTCCAGTTTACAGAATAAGAATGTTAGGGTTTTTTTCCCAGAGACTAGCTGTGAGGCCTGGTTAGATGATGCCAATAGCTCTGTCTTCAAAAGCTCTTCCATTGCTGGAAGTAGTGGAATGATGTCTTGTTTTAGCTCTCCTTTGTGGGGAGAGAAAGGTGCTGGAAAAGGAAAGGCATTTAAGAAGTATTGCTTTTTCATCAGCAGAAGTGCTTTGCTATCTGTCTGATAAAAGCCTACAGAGTTCAGTTCACACAGTCTCTTTCGTACATATTGTGGCATACAATATGCCCCTCTTCAAAATAATATGCTTTGCATTTATTTGTGGTGTTTTCCATACAACAAATATACTTACAAGTTTTATATTCCAATCAGTAGTATTAGAAAATAAGCAATGCAGAAAAAAAGAAGTAAAATGTGTATAGTCTAGCATGTCTTGTATCAAGGCTCTGGTGTATGTTTGTGCACACGAACCCCTATGCATTTTACTGCTGAATTATTTGGATGAAAACCCCTCAAAGCAGAGGGGTTTTCATCCAAAATTTTTGGTAGGGGGATAAATGATGACATAAAAGGACTGTTGCCAAAGGAAAGTTGATGAGTAATACTCAGAAATACTGAAGTAAAACCAACATCTTAATTACAGTTGTTGGGGATTTTTAAGCTGATATGTATCTGTAACTGCTATAAGTGTTATAAGTGGGTTTTATTATTAAATTACATTTTTGTAATAACAAGACCTCTCATTTGTAATAACAAGTAATATATACAATTTAAAAATAATACTCGTGTCATGTCTGCATCAAAGTTTAGGAAAAATCTCAGAAATAAACAGTATGAAATTGCAGTTGGTTATGTTCCACCTTTCCAGCTATCTTCAACCTTTTTTAATTATAAAAATACATATAGGCTGAAGGGTAGTCTAAATTCACTCAAGAAAAACCTGTCAAAGGCAAAGATGACACCTGTAGCTCAGGAAGTCAGAAAATTACAGCTTAGCTGGAGACTGGGACAATATGTAGAGGAAATGTCACTATATGCTTGCTTTACTTATTTACTCTCCCTAGTCACTTGTCAATACTAAAAGAGAGGTCTGAGTCTGTCCCTTTTGTCTCAAGAACCTGGATAGATAAGTCACATGAATCAACAACACCTAGTTGTTCTGGCTTTTAGGCTACAGTCTGAATTTGCCTGCTTTTGTAAGTTTAACAGAAAATGTTATGACTTTAGAAAATGCAATAGAACACTTTTATTATGGCACATTGTAAAAAATGGATGAATAAGCACTGGTATAGCCTGTGTGTTCTTGTAAGCATTTGGTACTATATTTGGAGTACGTGGAAAACATACCACAGTCTAGAATAGTTTCTTGCAATTAATCTAGCCTTAATAAATCAGTGCAGGGAGTGACCCAAAATTCAAAATTAGAGCAGTTGGATGTCGCCTAGCATAGACTAGTTCTCACCTTTTTTTGAGTAAGATTTATACCTTTTTTCCCTTGTCTTTTTCCCAAAAAATTCTTAAAATTCTTTTTGTTCAGGAGAATGGGAACAATGTTGTAAGGTTACTTGACCACAGTGCTACAGGAAAATTTAAAAAAATAAATTACAACATCATTTCTATAGAAAAAATATAACAGTTTATTTCCTCATTTTAAAAATAATTCTACTGTGTTTTTTCACAGTAATTCTTTGAAAGTCTTTTCACTTTTTGGCACTGGATGTGTTCAGAGCAACTGTGTTTTGTATTACTCTGTTGCGCTGGGATATCCTAGTATTAAAGAATATTTTCCTTTCCCTATAGATGCCAGCAAAGACATGCTGGGGGCAGAAGAACTATTAATATGTGACAATTATCAGCTATTGTGCTTCACAGCTGTTATTCCTGTCTGATAATAACCTCCTTCTCGAAATGCCTGCCTGTTGAGGAATCATTCATACTTGTTATATTTCAGAGACAACACTACTAAGTCCATGTATTTGTGTGACTTGCTGCTCCATATTGACCCTGATAACTACAGAATGCTATTATTTGTATAATTAAGAGTTTGAATGGCATGTTATTAGGTGCAATTGTCTGCTTTCTGTAAGTGGGAAGGTATGGTAGTTTGCAAGCAATTGTTAAAGACGAGTAAGACAAGAACCAACACTACTAGACCTACTGAAGCACAAAATAAAAACCTACTACATCAGTTATGTTGTGGTAGTCATATTCTAAAATCCTTTCCCAAAGATATTTGTTCAGGATATATATGCACATATACTCCTTTTCTTCTTTCTCATAATTCTTGGGTGATTTTTTTTCACTAAAAAGAAAAAAATGCAATACAAGTTGGATAAGGCTAACATGAACAAGACTGAGGATACCTATGCAGAGAAATGCAAAACAGCTAGTCTTTGTGAAGGAATGACCGAGCTGTTTCTGATAAGAGGTTACGTGATAATTAAATAAATCTAGATGAAAAAATCATTAATTAAAGCAAATGTAAAGGAATAGGAGCCTGAGATATTCACTTCCTCCTTTCCAGCAAGAAATGAATAGAGCAGGAGAGGTGTTTCAAGTCCCTCTGGCTGAAGTTGAATGAAACACGTATTCTACTGCCATAGTATGTTTTAAATAGTTCATTTGTTATGTAGAGGGTTCCATAAAAGTGTGTCATAAGAACGGTTGAGATTTAGATTTTCTTGTCCAACTGCAATAAACAGTCCATTTTGAAAATAAAATGCATTGGTTATATGGTATACCCCTATCTGTCCCTAATAGTACTGATTTCTATTTGGATGTAGTTCTGTCATCTCAATTCCAGCTCATAAATATTTTTTTTTAATTATTTTTTTAGCTTTGGCTAAAAATGACAAGATTGATTCCCAGTCCTGATCCCTTCTCCAACTAGAGGAATGATCAAATAAAATATTCTTTGTTTTGATCAGTATTTTTACATAGAATCATGGAGTTACCAGGTTGGAAGACCCACCAGACCATCGAGTCCAACCATTCCTATCAAACACTAAACCATGCCCCACAGCAAAGATGGGTGATTTTTTTCTCTAAACATACATTAACAACATCTCTAAACAACATAAAATGGATAGACTGTTACTATATATTACCTATATTCTTACACTACAAATACTCTCGTATTTACCATCTACTACTGCAACACATTCCTGTGAAAAAACAGGCGTTTGTGTGTTTTAAGCAGGTTGAGGCTTCTAGTCCTAAACAAGGATCATAGAATCATTCAAGTTGCGGAAGACATATAAAGTCCAACTGTCAGACCAACACCATTATGTCTATTAAACCATGTCTCAAAGAGCCATGTCTACACATTTTTTGACCACCTCCAGGGATGATAAACCCATGACTTCCCTGGGCAGTCTGTTCTAGTGCTTGATGATTCTTTCAGTAAAGAATTTTTTCCTAATATCCAATCAAAATTTTCCCCAATGCAACTTGAGTCCATTTCCTCTTGTCCTATCAATCCTATCAATGGAATAGTACAGTCTAATCTAATGCACAGGTCCCTGAAAAATTAAGGAAATGCTTGAATAACACAAATACATCTTTTATATTTGTTTATTTGTAATTGTGTGAAAAATAGAGGAAAGCAATTAATTAAATTCTTGTGCCTTACTTCTGGAAAAAAAAGGAGTAAAATGATCGAATTCGGGCTTTGCTATAGCTCATTTGGGACCTCCTCAGTGGAGTCTCATTCCCAATTTCTGCCAGTTGGCCCCTGTGGTAGAAGGCAAGCTGAAGCCATTTAGCAGAAAGTCTTAAGTCTTTCTTAGTACAACTTAAGTTATCTTAGTATTTTTGGTATCTCTGAATCATGTGAGAGGTCCTGGAGCTGGACGCAGAAGCTTAAGGACTGAAAAACCTCAAGGACAGCTAAAGGCTTTGAGTCGATATGGAAAAGGCAGGCTGTTTGCATCTCTATCTCAGTGTTGTAACTGCTGGGGCTCGGTATTGCTAGAAGCCTGAAGAGAAATATTTATAAGTTGGTTCCATTATGCCTGCAGTAGTTAGCTTTGCTATCATGGATAAAGTGTTAGAACAGATTGATTGGATTGCCTACAACTTTAATTTCAATATTATTTTCATTCTCAGGTCAACCAACTAGCCACTGAAGGAGTTCTCATTTTTTTGAGGCTTATGTTATGTATCACTGCCTTTCAAATTTACAGTTTTATTTGACACTTTTAGGTATATCAAAGGTATCGAATTCAAAACCTTCTCATGGAGCAAAAGAGCAGGTCTACTTAAACGAAAAGCAGCAGCATCTAGATATTGCACAGCTTTGTATTCATTACTCAGAATTTTCAAGGTATAGAGAAATTTGCTTTCTAAAAAAGTTTAAACTCTAAGAAAAAAAAGCGTATTGTTGCACTATTTCTCTGATTGTCATAGTTTTGAGATTTCTGCATAATCATTTTCTGCTTGCAATGATAGCACTGATGCATTCTGTGGTTGTGTGTACATCGTGTCCTTTTCCTTAGCTTTGGCTACATTACTGTGTCCTTCCTAACGGTGTTTAGCTTCCCAGTTTGATATAGAACCTGCTCAGTTTTTTCTGTCAGAAGCTAGCCGTGCTTGCACATGTTCTCTCTTATATTTAGGAAACGCAAAGAAATGTGGCCCATTGCAGATTAGAAATGGTTGCTTGTAATGTGAAGGAATTACTAGTTAAAATCAGTTCATTTTTGATATTTTTTTCCTGAGAAAATGTGTGTTGTATGTATAAATCCCTTTTATTTTCCCTCAAGAAAAAGTTGATTTATATTTCATTGATTGTGATGCAACTCTGCTTTGTTTCCTTTGGCAAAAGCAACGTTCTTGCTCTAAGTTTGTTTTAAGCTGAAGTGAAGAATAGGATCATAGAATCATAGAACAACCAGGTTGGAAGAGACCCACTGGATCATCAAGTCCAACCATTCCTACCAAACACTAAACCATGTCCCTCAGCACCTTGTCCACCCGTGCCTTAAACACCCCCAGAGAAGGTGAATCAACCACCTCCCTAGGCAGCCTATGCCAGTGTCCAATGACCCTTTCTATGAAATTNACACAGTATTCAAGGAGCGGTCTCACCAGTGCCGAGGGAGAATAACCTTCCTGGACCTGCTGGTCACACCGTTTCTGATACAAGCCAGGATGCCATTGGCCTTCTTGGCCACCTGGGCACACTGCTGGCTCAGTTCAGCCGGCTGTCAACCAACACCCCCAGGTCCCTCTCCTCCTGGCAGCTTTCCATCCAGGCTTCTCCCAGTCTGTAGCTCTGCTTGGGGTTGTTGTGCCCCAAGTGCAGGACTTGGCATTTGGCTGTGTTAAACCTCATGCCATTGGACTCTGCCCAGTGGTCCAGTCTGTTCAGATCCCTTTGCAGAGCCTCCCTACCCTCCAGCAGATCGACACTTCCACCCAGCTTAGATCCTAATAGAATAGAGTCATAGCTTAATTCAACTGGCTCAGGGGTTTACAGACTTCAGTGCCTCTAGTACTGCCAGTCATGTTTTCCTCCTTCATCCTGGATTTGAGTACTGCTTTGGGATGAAGTTGCATGAACAATAAACTTTCTCTGACATCTGCAGAAGGCAGCAGCTGTAACTGATGGTGGAGGTCACTGGCGGGACAGGAGATTTGTATTGTGTCCTTTTTTCCTCCTGCCAGTCATTTACTTTTTATAGGCATTAAATGCTAAAATAAAGATGATGGTACATAATAAACACTTCTTTTTGATAAAGTATACAAACATCCTTTGAAATAAAGTGGACTAATTCTATGGCTAATTTAGATTCAACATTTCACTACAGTAGCTTTATGGTAGAACTTGATTCATTTGCATCCCAGCTGTAACTGGCATTCTGACTGCTTTTCTATCAACAAAACCCAACTGATAGCTCCCACACTAGCCTGTAGAAAAGACCTGAGGTGAGCCTATCAATGTCAACTTTACAAAGGCTGCATTACTTAAACAGCTGTACACAGAACCTTATTCTTGCAGGTGTATCAATAACAAAATACTTTCTGATGAGGCTTGTAACTTAATTGAAAAATGTTAAGACAAACATACTGTCAAGCCTATTTTCTAAATTCATATTCTCTTATTTCTTGTTGTTGTTAAACACACCTTTTTTTCGTTATTAGTATCTGTACTGGATTTCATGGGATGGAATTAATTTTCTTCATAGTAGTCCATGTGATGCAATGTTTTATATTTGTAAGCAAAATAGTGTTCATAAGATTGATATTTTTGCTATTGCTTATAACTTGCACTATGTCAAGGTCTTCTTAGTCTGTTTCCCCGGATAGTAATTTGGGGTTGTGCAAGAGCTTGGTGGGGGGGAAACAATGCTGGGACACCTGACCTGATCTGACCAAAGAGATACTCCATGTCATATAATCTCAAGTTCAGTGATAAAAGAGGCAGTGGAGAGTTTTTCCAAGGCAGCCTTTGCTTGGGGATTGGCTGTGCATTGGTCTGCTGGTGAGAGGTGGTGAGAGACTACCTTGAGTTTTGTTTGTTTGGGGTTTTCTTCACTTCTTAAACTGTCTTCATCTTAACCTGGTTTTTGTGTTTTTTTTTTTTTTGCCACCCATCTCCTCCATCTCACTGGTGGGATTAAGCAATAACTGGGTGGGAGTTTAACTGCTGGCTGGGGTCAACCCACCATAGTATTATTTGTCAATTAAAAGCTTGGGGTTTCTGGTTTTGCAAGGTTGCTTCGGTTTTGACATTACATTGTAACTTAAAAATTACAGATTTATAGACTTTGTACAGTAGGAGAAAGGTCCCAAGTATACATACTAATGCAACCTCTCTTTTCTTGTGCCAAAACTTGATATGGGAAATTGCTTTATATGGGTAGACAGGAGTCATGTCAGCTGCAAAAACAATGAAAGCTTTTGAACAAACTGGGAACCTTCCCAGAAGCTTCGTTATGTTTAGGTGAAAATTATTATTTGCCACTTGAAATATACATTAGGTAAATTTTATTTCTTTTTAAGAAGAATATACACACATTTAAGCCAAGATTAATTCTAGCAGTCATTTGGTGTGAATTTCATGTTAAACAAACATGGGCATAGAAACTAGTCATAGTGACTGTACTTTCACAATGTATTTAGTCCACCAAACACTTTCAAACTTTAAAACAATGAAATCTTAAATGAGAGATGCTTGAAATCCTAATCCAAAGTAATTCTTGGTTCTTGATCTCTCTGCTGCAGGGTTCAAGGTTTTTTCTTATTAACTCTTATTTAATAAGAAAAATATTAATTATCATTAGTTAGTACTTTAATGAGGTATATTACTTAATAAGAAATATGGGCCTTTGGAGAGGTAAGCAAAAGTGGTAACTTTGGGGGAACCTCTAAAGAAGTCAGGATAGAGCAGTACCTACTGAACTGTGGTACATATATCACTAGATGTAGTGAAGTGTGGCAAGGTACAGAGTTAAGAGCACCAACTAATAACATTGGTAGGTGTTGCAAAAGTAGCTGCTACTGGAAGAGTTTTATCAAATCCTGAATGGGAAAATAAGATCACAAAATACATTCAATAAAGACTGCTAGGCAAATTAAATGACAAATATGTCTGTAAGAATTAGAAGCATTGAACAGAAACAAACAAAAAACAACATTCCAAAACCCTAAAACTAATTAATGAGGCTTAGTTTATATTTCTGTAACTTACAGGGGTTTTTAGAAAAAATAAACTTGTAACAGACTTAAAATAGGTTGTATTTACAATGTGCCACAAACCAGGGGCAGAGGTGATACATTGAGTCCCTCCCTATAAACCTTCTGCAATTTAAAAAAAAAAATCATTTCATCAATGGAATAATTTCAACTGTGACAAATGTATATCAGGCAAAGCTTCACTCAGGCTTTTCGGATGATCAGGTGGTACGTTTATCTGCTACACTTCAGGTTATTTGTTGTGGAAATGTGTCTGCAGACATGTGCTGTTCAGCTGGGATCAGACATCTGAATTATATAATGAATGAGATATAAAATACCTAAAATACCTGAAATGGAGGAAGTTTCCAGGTAGTTTCTTTTTTCACTTTAAAATGTGTAGCATTCTCCTAAAGGTCCAAGAGCTACAGGGTATTCACTAAAAATTGTGTATTTTGTTTTTCTTTCAATTGTGATCTACAGCTGTAACTCTTACACACTAGAAAAAGGGTTCTGTAGTTTGGCAGAAATTAGAAGATGTTAAGCCTAAGGATACAAAGCATTTGAATTCCATTGGTTTAATATGTATACCAATATGCTGCTTCCCTTCTCTTACTTCTGTTTTGTCTGTTTCTAATGTTGACAATTTGTATGATATAATCTAAGAAATGTCAGCTTTTACCTGAGACTTTATTTGGTGTTTTATTCTCTTCTTTAAGCCAAATGTTATGAATGATTGTCTTCAAGTGTATTTTAATTTTTTCTTATTTGATACAATAAACATGACAAAAATATTTAGGTGCAAATGCTTATACCCTTCCCCAGAGGACTATTTTCATGTACCTTGCTTTGGTTATTGTGATAATCACAGAATCACAGAATCACCAGGCTGGAAGAGATCCACAGGATCACCAAGTCCAACCATTCCTATCAAACACTAAACCATGCCCATGTGGTCCATTTCAGTAGTGTCCAATTCCTCCCTTACAAAGAGGGCTACCCCGCCTCCTCTCCTACTCTTCCTATCCTTCCTGAAGAGCTTATACCCCACCATACCTGTACTCCAGTTATATGAGTCGTCCCACCACGTTTCCGTGATGGCAACGACATCATAGGCTCCTTGCCCTACAACAGCTTCCAGCTCTTCCATCTTATTCCCCATGCTGCGTGCATTGGTGTAAATGCACTTCAGCTGAGCCAGCAAGCCTTCAGGCCTCTCAGAGGGAACAGTGTTCGTTCCCAACCGCCTGATAACCGGAATAGCCCGCTCCAGCATACCTGTATCTCCCTTGCTGCTC
>WAAB01016900.1:0-45001 GCA_013389865.1 Piaya cayana | reverse complement strand
TTACCAACCATGGCAGGTGCAACAGGCTGCTGAGGGAGTGAGAGGGCCCTGCTCCACATGTCTATCTCCCTCTCACATTCTCTAATCGTCCTCAGTCTCGTCACCTCCTCTCTTAACTCCTCCACCATGTGGAGAAGTTCCTCCACTCGAGGGCAGCTTTCGCAAGTGGAGCCCTTAACGGAAGCAGAGGCACAAGCTGGCTTGGTAGGGGGGTATTTATAATATAAATAATGTTTACTGTTTCAGTATTTAGTAGTTATTATCTGATCTTGAGTTATGCTTATAATCCTTTGTAGTACTAAGATTTAATAAATTTTCCCATCAGAGGATGAGTTTGCATAGGTTGTCTCAAATCTCAGTTTTTCTCCCCATCTCTGCTTGCTCTTGGCTGTGTTTTATCCCTTCTTGTTTTATTGTAGGTCTTTTTTAACAAGATCACTTAATAGTTATATGTTAAAGAGCACATATAGTTATGCTGATAAGCTGAGAATTGACAGGGCAGAAGTGAAGGGGTGAGAACTTGTCAGGTCTGATAACTTAACCAGATACCTTGCCACTGAAATATCTTGCTTAACCATCAGCAGTAGGAAGAAACTCAATCTGAGAAAATGGTTGTAAAGAAAATGTGTTTAGCGAAGTTGAAGGAAAGGGAGAGGAAATCCAAACCATCTGTAAGTAAAAACGAGGCACACCCACACAGATGTTGATGTAGTAGATTTTTATATTATAAAAGAAGGAAGAATGAACTTTGCTATGGTTTAGTTCAAGAAATTATAAAATCTTATAACATATTTTGGAATAGTCTTTAGATTTGCCAAATTTGGAGATTTGTGGCACTAATAGAACAAGTGTATCTTTTCATATGTTACATAAGTGCGTGTATACACATAGGTTCATTGTAGGTATAGAACCTATAATGTGCTAGAAGACACAATCTAATGGTATTTGATTAAAAAAAGCTATAAATTCTTTCTGCTTTGTTCATAGTTATTTATCTGAATGTATTCTATGTTGGTATATAAATGGAGATTAAAATATGACGATCAAGATTATAGTAAAATAGGTCTTCATATGTTAAAAAATGATCTTCATAATCTTGTTCGATTTTTCTAGTTTAGAACATACATTTTGGAATACAGAGGGTTTTTTGCAGTTTAGCAATTAGAACAATGAGCACAGTTGGTGAATTTTTTAATCTAGAATAAAAATTGCCTTTTATTTTCAGCTGGTAAAAAGACAAGTAATACTTATGAGAGTACATGAAATTAACTAAAACCTGAAAAATTACTAGACTGTTTGTTATGTTTCTGCTTGTACATTGATATTTTTGTTCTTGTCGATTGTGCTGTTGTTTTGTTTACATGTATGGAAAGTATACATTAACTTGGTTTCCATATTTAAAAAATAGCTGGATTTTCCCCAATTAGAAGTTGTTTTCCTAGGTCTTCGTATACAAGAAATTAGAAGTGAGCAAAAAATCTATAGCATGAAACATTTTTAAGTGACATTATTGAAATCACTTCCACATATATTCCCTGACAGTCATATGTGATTTAGTGCCATATGTCTACTTTGCTTTTTTTCCTACTAGACTCAAGTAGAATAAGGTTTGCTCTAAGTAATCAGAAGCTTGACCATATCAAAATTTATTATGCTGTACCATACAACCTTGTGATTAAATTAAAGAGAAATTGTTATTTCCCAAGTTGTAGAAATGGGCTTTTATTTCTACCCACACTTTTCATCTTTTTTAGCCAGATACAGCCTCTTATTTTATTTAACTGAATACACAGAAAGTGTGATAGAGAAAAATCTGGTTCTAAAGTGCAGGTTTCATAGTGTGGTGTTGAGGACAGTAGGGTTTTGATTTCTTTTGTTTTGTCACACTGACAGATTAGGCAGTGATTCTCAAGGCTAATGCACCAAGTGACGTCTTTTGAGTCTGAGTCTGAAGGAAAACAACAGGATTTCCAATCAATGAAAGATTGAAGGAGCTCTTTCTAGTTGTTAGAAATAATAGACAACTGAAAAACTCATAAAAATGTACATAATGCCATATTCAGTGTAGTGTTGGGTGGAGCATATACAATAGCTTAATATTATCTCTTGACTTCATTAGAAAAATTTTCTCTAACAATATTAAAATTAATCTTCTGGGAAACCACTCTACAATGCAGGATATGAAGAGGAATGTATTTTTTCAGAACTGTTTGAAGGAAATTGCAGTGAAAGCTGGGGGTTTTTGTCAAACAAGTATGGTGACATTGCATTTACAGCCTGTTTGTGCCATCAATATGTAGGTTCAAGTTGCAGCTTCTCTAATGGGAGTTACATCAGAACTGTTAGGTTGACCTTTTGATCCTGAAGTCTTCATTTGTGGTCATTCTGGACTCATTCTTGTGCATGGAAAAAATAATTAGCACAAGAGCACAGGGAAGTAAAGACTAATGAAGTTGGCAGTATTGGTGAACTGAAGATGCATTAAGGAAAGATTAGTAAAAATAGGCTTAGACTCACATGAAGCCTATGCATTTTTTGGTATTTGCTATTATGACTATTTCTGATAGCCAAACTCATTTAAAGATGATCAGTTTCTTAACCTTATTCTGATAAATGCTGTGGTGTGTATAATTAGGGCAATTACATCAACAGACAGTTGAATTCTCTCAAGTAATCAAAATTAGCAGGATAAAACACTACAAAAGGTGGAAAACTGTGATGTCTAATAAACTGGATGTTCATAGCCATAAAAATATATACTTTCTTTACATTGTCAAGTTTTACCTTAGCATCGTTGAGTTTCATTCACACAATATTACGGGCATTCTGTAAGACGGATATTTCCTTTAGCAAGTTTAGAAATGCAACATTTAGAGTAGATGAAATCCTGTTCTTCTGCGGTGAACAACACCAGACATATCACAAAAATATCGCTAAACTATATTGTTACAATTGCAGAAATACAATTTATCTGCATTTTCAAAACCTGCAGGAGTTTCCATTGGTTATATTTTGGAGCTTTGTGTTCAGTACACTGTCATTAAAACCTGGATTTCTTAGATGAAATTCATTGTTCAGGTACAGATGGTGACAAGAAGAATGGGTGAACTAGAAATTTTCCTTCGGATGTTTTCAGTATTCATGTGGCATGTTTACTTCTCAGTTCACATACAGTTGTAAGTGTTATACTAAAATCTATAGTTAAAACTATACCATGATAAAAGCGTCAGACTATTAATGATATTGTTGGGAAGGCTTGAGGGATCATTTCAATTTTTCACATAATGACAAAACCTCCAAATGAGAAGCTGAATGGACTACCTGCCAAAGTGATAATCTCATATGACATTCTTGTATCCAAGCATGTTCCAAAAAGTTTTGTGGTTTCGTGCTGTTCAGTATGTGTCATATAATAATTTGTTTGGCTAATGTGGTAGAATGCCATTCAGAAAGGACTTAATTTTAATTAGCTATAATACTTTGCTATGAAATTATTTAAACAGATTTCCACAGCCTGGCTTGACTCCGACTGTTGGAAGTATTTACAGCATTCTGGCACTTCCAGAAGAGGGAAAAATATTATTTTTAGTTTGGAATGCATTGAACTTTATTATTCACAAGAAGAGTGCAGAATATTCTATAGACTCTAGGAGAGATCACAATAAGAAAGCATGTTGGGAAAACTCAAGTAGTCAGCTATTACAAAATGAGGTGCAAGTGTAGCATGTTTCTTAAAGATCTGAGAATAAGTAGGCATTTATTAGTGTGCCCACTACTAATAATTTTATTAATGCTGTCAGGCTCTTCAACTCTGAACTATTTGTTTCTTCTCTGTGTGTGTGTTTTAATAATGTAAAAAAAATATACCCCACAAAATTGGAATTACTTCTGTAATTCCAGTCATGGGGCTTACAGAAGAGTAAATCAAATTATTTTAAACAAATTGAAGAGACTTTAGTCTAGACTTATAGCTAGGTAGGAGTTATATGGGCTTGACAACATGCGCCTACTTTATTTCATTTGTTATCTGGAATCCTTTGTGTTGCCATAGTTGCTCCAGCAGATATTTTAAGACAAGTAAATATAGATGTAAAATTGACTCACAGTGACATTTTCTGTTTTGATTTCTGATGTCCTGGTGATACAATGTGATCAAAGGTGGCTGCTTCCCAAGGTGACCTTCCCTCCACAAGGTATATAGCCCTTCTTGCCTGTTCCCAGGGCTTGGCTTTTCCTTAATGGCACTCCAAAAGTCAAAGATGGTTCTTCAAATGAAGTCCTGGCAAGAGTCAGGAACAGAGAAGCTTTGAAAGAACTGGCTTATGTCAAACTCAAAGAGAAGTAGCATGTGATCTTTCTTTCTTCTTCTTCTGGGCCAGCAAGCAAGTGATTTTTCACCCTTTGATAGTCCATTAAATATTTATGTACTGCCTTTCAACTTCTTACTGTCCAAAATAGGCAGCATAAACAATTTGAAAATGAAGGCCAGAAAATGAATTGGTTACTTCCCTTTAGTAAAGTGCCAAGATAATGTTGGTAGGCTCTTTCAGAAAGGGATATGATGGAATTATAAAACTTCATAGCTATGTCATTTATAGAATCTTAGACAAGCTGCTGCTTTTCTAAGTCCAACTGATAAACAATACCATTTTTTCTCCCAACCTTTTGGCACAGAATTCTTTATTCATAATCAAAGATCAGTTTGCAAATTTGAATTTAAGAGGAGGCCAGGAGCATGGTAGCCCAGCAGACATGTTATTACATGTTATTTACTCCTTAAACTGGGTGCAGGTAGTTTAATGCTTAGATAAGTGAGGAAATAATGAGATATGATATATGAGGACATTTGTATTGGACACTATGTATTTTCCCTATACAGTCCCTGGTGATAGTATAAGATAATGAGAATACTCAGAACTGAGATATCAGTATTTCTTACTGAGAATTGAACTTGATTTCAGCAATTGTCCTATGAGCTTTAGATTGTTCTTGGTCCTTATGAAAATTTGGACTTGTATGTTGAAAAGAACAGAGAAGTTGAAGCTCCTTTTGTAAGCTAAACCAAAATTATATTACAAACTGCCTTCAACAAGTGAAAAATTCCACTGCTGGTGTTTGTAATAGACTATGGTGACTGCTTTTGTTTGGAGTATATAAATATTGGGTAAATTATTAAAATGGTATCATTTCTAGGTGAACTTATAGGACTATACAGAGTCTTAAAGTCTATTTCTAAATAAATAAAATGTTGTACTGTCAGGTTATTGTATATCTTATTTTTAATAGTAAAAAACTCAGTTGATTATTTAAAAGTTGGTATTCTGCTAAAGCAGAGCTTTAAACTCTATGCTGCAATTAACTTTCAGTGTTAATCTGCCTCTTGTAATTAAACTATACTTAAAAAATGAAACACTTGAAACAACTCAAGAAAGGAACTTGTTTGAAATACTTGATGAACATGGTCCAATTTGGCAACCATAACTAAAGACATTGTCTTGTAACTGTGTTTCCCCCTCTTCTCCACTAACTGTGACTAAGAGGGAGTGTTTTCTCCTTCACAATAAGAGGAAATCTCATTTCTTACACAGCAACTTTTAATGTTATCTCTATAAGCACAGTTTAAAGACAAATTACAATACCAAACACAGATTTAATGGAAAAAACATGTATTGAACATGGGAAAAAAGTATAGTTTGGTCCTATGAAAACCTCTGGGTTTTTTTAAGTAGCCTGTTCTTTATTAAAAACAAAAAACTTGAAGAAATTGTTTTCTTTCATGCCCCAGAAGTGTTTTCAACAGATGTTCCATGTTTCATCTCGTAAGTGATACTTTAAAGCCATCTGTGGTGTTGTAAAGACTGATAGTGACAGAAAATTAATGCCTTCATTTTAAGTTTTGAAAGAGGAACTTGGAATTATTCCTGATATCTATGTTGGTGATCCAAAAACAGTTTTCCACTCAGTTTAATAAACCTTCAATGAAACTCTGAATCTCCAATCAGTGTCTCCAAACCAACACTTAACTAATTAACTATGGAATTTTAGGGGAACTTCAGAGATGTAACACTTCTTAATTGCAATATGTATTTTATATTAATATTTTCTTATGAAACATGATATTGAATGATACGGCAAATAAGAGTTGACACAGAAGCCTACTCTTGTAGACGACATGCATGATTTTTTTAACCTGAGTTTCTGATCCCATATAAACCTGTGGAAATATTTGGATAATCTTTTATAATATACATAATCTTTTCAGTTAGATTAATCTTAATGACTTCCTGATAATAAAAATACTTAGCTGATATACTTCTTATAATAGTAAGAGGGTAATCTGTATAAAAATCAATTGATTTGTGTAAATTGTAGAAGGAAGTAAACTAGATGTAAGTAACTCCCTTACTAATTCTGTTTTGAGGTTTTCTGTTTTCTGCCACTGGTATATTCTAGTATATGAACGGATTTATTCTTTCAACAACCTGTGATTTTATAAAGATTAATATATTAGCACTACTATTGGAAATAGTATAAAACTGGATATTTGTATATAATTCAAAGACTATTTTCAATTTATTTTTTACTTTATTAAATAGATTTACGGTATATTCTGTTAAATGTAAGCAGAATTAGGATCTTTTCTTTGAACAAAGTAAAACAAAAAGAAAAAATGCCTGTAGAAAATAATAACTGAACTAAAAGAATACTGTAATGTAAGCACAGTGCAGAATAGTGTGTGATTATGATCCATAAGTTATTTTAATGCCTTACTGTGTATTTCTTTCCTTTATATATTTAGATTTATTTAAAGTATAGATTTAACTTTGAATTTTCTTGATTTTTAATATTAGATTCTGAAATAATTTCAAAACCATATCAAATTTTTTTCTGATACAGTTGCTGATGCACACTGTTAAACTTAACTTTTCTCCAGAATATACTCTATGTTGAAATATGGGCATAATATTGCTTTTAATGCTGTATAAATTTGCAGTCAGCAGTTAATAGAAGTAAAATAAAGCATTTGGTTTGAATTTTGTCATTTTAGTTAGTAAAAATTTGTTTGAATTCACTGAAGGAAATGGTTGTAGAATAGGAGTAATGTCTCAAACCTTGGTTGATCACTGAGAGGAAGTCATCAATTAGCAAAAGAAATCTATATAGAGAGGGGATATTTTGATTTTTTTTCTTATGGCAATATTTTTGAGAAGGTATAGAAGACATATCTAAATGTTGCCAGAGACTTAAATCTCTTCTCAGGAAACTGAGTTGCTCTTTTGAATTCATGTGTTAGAAATGGTAGAAATGGTGCAAATGGGCATGATACACAAAACTAGAAAAAGAATCTGAGAAATAGGCAGCCAGCTGTGAAAGCATGTAACTTCTACAGAAGTAAAGATGATGTTCTTTGGTGACCAGAACACTGTATGCTGTTTTGCTTCTTGCACTTGAGTCAGAGACACTGGATTTTTTGTCTTTTTAAAGGAATTTATTCTACAACAGAAATCATAGAAAGACATATAAAGTTGGCCTTCAAAGCACATGAACAACTTTTCTGTTCTGTTCTCTTACCCAAAATCAATATTATTTATCTTCTTGAACAAATATTTAAGATCCAGCTGGACACAAAACTCCATCAGCCCTAGACAATTTATGCCAGTGTCTCATTGATTATTCTCTTCTTTACATCCTTCTGTTAAAGGATATTATAATTTATTTGATCACCCTAGGATCATCCAAATTGTATAAGATATCTCAAGAGAAGTTGCTTTTATGTGTTTTAAGAACTTTATATTGGCTAAGCAGGGCTTCTTGTTCTAGGTTGTTCCCACTGATTTATTTCATTCTTAGTGCAGTGTTTTCACCTGATCATTCCTGCTCTTAGTGAGCAGAACATAGGCTAAAATGATGCCTCTATGCAAAACCTACAGAGATTTGTTTCTTTTTTCAACACTGGTGAAATATTTGAAAAACAATAATCAATACAGAGTCTTGAATTAAAAAAAAATTTCAAAAAAACACTTACTGATATCAGTAGTGTTGGAAACAGAAAAGTTGTTTGCTGGTGTGTCCTGGCATTATGTTATTCAGCTAACCACATCAGCAATACTTACTAAGACTGAATAACGTCCCTATATATGAGCAATAAGAACTGTTATGAAACCAGGAAAATTGGATATATGCTATCTATCAAGACATTTTTCTTGAGGATGAGATATTTGAAAGATCTTAGCATTCTTAGGTAAGAATCTGTTTTGAAAAGAGGGAAAGTGGTCAAAATTCATTTTATGGATAGAATAATGGAAATATAGCTATCTTTCCCCTGAATCTTCCATTTGCATCAAGTGACATGTAGATGTGAAGGTATTTCTTATGTCCTCTGTAGTAACAATTTCTCTAACTTCATTTTGTAGTTGTTTTATTAGTAAAGCTTCAGAAAAACATGCCACTCAGATACTTGCTTCTGTGGGTTGTTGCAAATATGATCTAAATGTCATAGTTGTGTTCAACACCTTAATCTTAAAACATTTACTTGACTAGATCTTCAAAATTACATCTTAGTTAATGGGTATAAACTGTTGTTTGAAATAAGGGTTTAGTTTTTTTCAATGATTAACTAACTATATTATAGTCCTGTAAAATGCAGTTGTTCTGTAATAAGTTTTATTTTTAACCTCTAAAAACATCCTAAATTAAAAACCTCTTCCCATCTTTTGTAAAATAAATTGCCTAATATGTTCTAAATTAGAAGTTTTTAGAAACTATGGTTTCTATAGTGATTATGTTTTCATTAGTAAATGATTAGGAAGCAAATTCATAGGAGAGGAAAATAATCTGTGGATTTCTGAAAAGCAAAAATTATTGCCTGGATTTAATGAGGGAGAACCATGAAATATTTTGTGCGGTAATTGCAACCTGTTTTATCAAATCATATGGTATATAAATGAGAGTCTTTTCTTGAATGCTATGCCAAAACAAACTTTGTTAAAGTAGATGTCTATTCCCCTTCAGATTTATTTCATCTGAAACTAAACTAATAAATTGTTGAAATGAAGCCAGAAAGATAATAAAAATAATCACATCACCAGGTCTTAACTGCATTCCTCTATTGGAAAGAAGGCTTAATTTCACTGATTACTTATTTTTAATCTCTTTTAATGTTTTATTCACACTATGCCTTTGATTAGGATGTACTGGCAGTATTAAATGGTTTGGCAGTGTTCTGTTTAAATGACAACTTAGAAACCAATAAAGATCAAAACACAGGAACAACTAAGTCTTATTTCTACTTGAACACAGTACAGTAGTTGTTTCCTTAAATGTTCAATCCAGTAATTAGTTTTGGTATGTGTAGAAGATGATTGTAATCAGACATCTTTATAGGTTATGAAAAAGTAGCTGTGTTTTAATATTTGGCTAGTTACTTCTGTCTCAATGAGGAAACCACAAACTTCTTAGTGTAAGTGTAAAATATATTTCGCAAGACTCTATATTAATCTTTAGATATTTTGCAAAATTATATAAAAATTTTAGACATACTCCATGGAGAGTGTAAGAATGATTCTTACATTGTACCCAAAAAATCACTGCTGTCTGCTGAGACATAATAAAGGGAACTATTTCTTAAGACACAGAAATATTGTTCTCTCATTAGTACAGATGAAATTGAATGGATTTCTAGGACAATTTGATTTTTTGTTTGTTTGGGGTTTTTTTCCTCAAATAAGACTGGAATATTCAAAGTACAATTTCCATTAAGTGATAAATGTAAGGATTTAATTTGAGATTTTAAATTCAGAAAACAGGATCTAAATTTAGAAGCCTCTGAACAGTAACTTAAACTGTCTTTGAGTATGGAAATAAGGCAAATAGGTTACTGGATTAAAAGACAGGCATGTTCTCTATTCCTGAAACAATCATTTGTAGGCTAGCTAGAGTTTCTTGCTGAAGTTCAAGAATAATGTAATATGAAATCATTACAGCAGTTACAGTTGGATGGTGTTTGACAGCCTGAAATTGAACTTGAGCTTCTAAAGATATAAAACTTTATTGATTGTTTCTAAGAAGTACCATCATGTCTGTTTGAAATGTTTATCAAAATAAGGCTAAAAAGTGCATGGTGAAAGATACCTTTTGTCAGGACATTAGGATACTCCTGATGAATATCATGTGATATTCTTCTGCCTAGTGGTGAGATGTGTCAATAACTTGTGCTTCAGCAGATAATGAAAATACATTCCTTTGTTTTACATCCAAGCAGTACTTGGGAAATAATACTGTAAAGTCTAAATTTTGCTGGGTGAAAAAAACTGGAAAGGTGGCTTAGCCCAAAGAATCATGGTAAATGGAGTAAAATTCAACTGGAGAGCAGTCAAAAGTGGTGTTCCCCAGGGCTTAGTGCTGGGTCCAGTTCTATTCAATGTCTTTTTTTATTATCTGGATGAAGTGATTGAATGTACCCTTAGTAAGTTTGTGAATGACACTAAAATGGGAGAAAGTGTCAATCTGCTTGAGGGTAAAGAGGTTCTACAGAAGTATTTGAACAGGCTGGGTCAATGGACTGAGGCCAACAGGACAAGGTTCAACAAGGCCAAGTGCCGAGTCCTGCTTTTGGGACACAAGAACCCCTTGCATTGCTACAGACTTGGGGAAGAGTGGCTAGAAAGTTGCCTGGCAAAAAAGGACCTGGGAGTGTTGATTGACAGACGAGTGAACATGAGCCAGCAGTGTGCCCAGGTGGCCAAGAAGGCCAACAGCATCTTGGCCTGTATCAGAAACAGTGTGGTCAACAGGACCAGGGAAGTGATTCTGTCTCTGTACTCAGCACTGGTGAGGCTGCACCTCAAATACTGTGTTCAGTTTTCAGTCCCTCACTATAAGAAAGACATTGAGGTCCTGGAACGTATCCAGAGAAGGGCAACAAAGCTGGTGAAGGGGCTGGAGAACAGTCTTATGAGGAGCAGCTGAGGGAATTGGAGTTGTTTAGCCTAGAGAAGAGGAGACTGAAGGAAGACCTTAACACTGTCTACAGCTATCTGAAAGGAGGTTGTAGAGATGTGAGTGTTGGTCTCTTCTCCTAGGTGATAGGAAAAGAGGGGATGGCCTCAGGCTGCACCAGGGGAGGTTCAGATTGGACATTAGAAAAACCTTCTTCATTGAAACAATTATCAAGCACTGGAACAGGCTGCCTAGGGAAGTGATTGAGTCACCATCCCTGGAGGTATTTAAAAGATGGGTGGATGAAGTGCTTAAGGATATGACAAATTAGTGGGCAGGTATGGTTGGACTTCATGATCTCAAAGGTCTTTTCCAGCATAGGGATTCTATGATTCTATGATTCTTCTGTTATGGTGTGGACAGTTGAACCTGATAAATCTTTTGTATCCACTGACAGCCTGGCAAGAGAACAGTAGAATTACTAGCCAGGGTTAGATTATTTCAGTTAATTTATTTGCTTCTGACATTAACCTTTTCAAATGACTACGTTCTATAGGAGACATAGATCTGCTTATTAAAATGAAAATTTAATGAGATTTCTGAGAAATTTCTCTCTCTGTTATGTAGGAGTAGGTGGTATCTTACTCATGCTGGGTAGCAACTACCTGCTATTTTACAAATAAGTGACTACCAACTCACCATTATCAATAAGGTGTATGACTGTGGCGTATTAAACAGACACAGACTGCTTTCATTTCAAGCTGAGACCCAGTTTATTATTACAAGTTCATCTTTATATCTTAGTGAAGCGTCAACAACAGTCCTGCAAGTCCTTCACAAAAGTTTCTACAGCTGTTCTTCCCCTTCCCAGCGACTTGTGACCACTGTTATTGTTTCTCTGCCTTCTTGTTGAATTTTCTCAGGCTGGAGGCTAGCTGGTAATCAAAGCTCTCTGCGGTCTTATCTCCAGAGGCTCTGCAGTATTCATGGTCCCTTTTGCTCAGCATCTCTTCTGACATGACATTTTGATGGACACATGTCCCAGGCCCAAGTTTTCAATAGCAACCAAGGACACAATTTTGAGAAACTTTTCATACATAAAGTCATGTTGCAAAGAACCTGGCTCTTCAGCTTGCTTCTTAGATCATCATATCACAGAATCACAGAATCACAGAATCACCGGGTTGAAAGAGACCCATCGGATCATCGAGTCCAACCACTCCCACAAAACACTAAACCATGTCCCTCAGGACCTCGTCTACTCGTAACTTAGACACCTCCAGGGAAGGCGAATCAACCACCTCCCTGGGCAGCATATTCCAGTGCCTAATGACCCTTTCCGTAAAAAACTTCCTCCTAATCTCTAACCTAAACCTCCCCTGGCGGAGCTTGAGGCCATTCCCCCTTGTCCTGTCCCCTGACACCTGGGAGAAGAGGCCAGCTCCCTCCTCTCCACAACCTCCCTTCAGGTATTTGTAGAGAGCAATGAGGTCTCCTCTCAGCCTCCTCTTCTCCAGGCATATAATTTGTGGCTTTTGAGACAATTGGTAATGAAGCCAGAAAGATAACAAATATAATGCAAGGAAACTTCTTTATCAACACACATTACCAAAGTTTCATTTGAAAGCAATTGCTTTCCTTTGTTACCTGAAATCCTCACAACCCAGCCAGTATGGGAATCTCTGAACCTAAATCAGAACAATTAATATTTTTTAGAGTGATACAGGCATGTTTTTCATTGTATTTATTGGATGCCACTTGTCCATAACACAGCATGGTTTATATAAAGCATTAGTCCATACCTGTAAAACACTTTTTGAATACTCAACAAGACTCTGGCTGTTATAACATTTTAAATCTTTGATACTTTTTTCTAACATCAAAGTTTACTTTACAAAGTTGTTTCACTTAGTATTTCTAAAAAAAGTGAACTGGATGAACATTTAAAAATGTTTTAAAAACAATTATTTGAGCTTGAAAGGAAACATAAAAAGAAGGTTAATTAACATTAAGGAGTGTAAATCATACAACACATTATTTGTTCAGGTAGGCAGGCAGAGTTATGTGATAGGGTGGAGGCAGGATATCCTAGTCGTCATAAATTTTTCCTTTTCCCCTATGATTGTAAGACCTAATCAACATTTTGTGTGCACTTGTCTTTTCTCTTGTGCAAACACCCAGCTAAATTGACAGTACTCTTCATGCAGTCTAAAATATTATAGTGGTTAGTGCAAACACTGTTATATTTGTATGTGTTGCAAGGGCCTAGCTAGCTTGAAGAGGAGTATCACAGTAGACGTGCATAGATATTTTTACCTGCATGAAATAATTTGAACTACGATGAAACAAAAAATCCTTTCTGTCGTTTTCTCCATATCCTGTTCTAGCTAGTCCTATCTGCATATTGAAATCTGGAAGTCTTGGCTATCTGCTCTGAAACATACATCATAGCTATACTACTGCTTTTGTGATCTTGACTTGAGGAGACTTCTAGCATACTTGCCTACTGCCCATGACATTAACCCCTTATTTATGGGGTATAGGGTCTTGAAGTCTTCCTAGGTTTCTATGGTCACAGAAGGGAAAGCTGGCTGAAATTAACTGGAGCTTCGTCTCATTTGTGAAGTTCATAAAATGGCAAAATGCTCAGAAATAGTTATGAAGCTTATTGAGATCTCACCACTCTCATGCACGGAGTGTCACTCTGAGGGTCTCTATCCTGTTTCCTGGACACCATTTGTTTGGGCAGTGCTTCAGTCATAAGGTAGAGACCTAGAATCATAGAATTATAGAATCACTAGGTTGGAAAAGACTCAACAGATCATGGAGTCCAACCATTCCAACTTGCTCTAATATGGACTGATGCCTCCATGAATGTATTGATTTACACTGGTTTTTTTTTCACTCCAGCTATCCTTCAGTTATCCCTTATACAGAAATTACTAATATCTGAGAGTTGGTATTATATCCTACTGATTGCTATTGTCTTATGTTGCCCAATGAATCTAATGCCTTCATTTGCAGACAAGCCTAAATTGTAAATGGACTAGAGCTAAGGAGAGAATTGTTCACACACAAATATGGAGCTAAGCTGAACACAGGAACCCCCAAACTGATAAATTTGGGGGGAGAAGAGGCAGAACAGTTTCAAAACAGAAAAAAAAATTCTATATTGATAGCAGAATGAATTAACAGCAGTTATGTAACTTCTTAAAAACGCACTATTAGTAACTGTCATGCCATGGGCAATAAAGTAATTATTGGCACAACTGAAAGACAGAACAAGAAATGTTCATAAACTTGTTCTAGAAAGGTTATAGCAATGGTTGAATAATTTTGTGGCTTATCTTTTTTATACAGAAACTTTATTTTATTTGAGAAGAACATGAGTATTTATGATTTGGCAGTGCCAGTTACAGCCAGCTGATCTTGTAGATTCCTCTAGGAGAGAGGCTTTCTTGTTTGGTCACTTCCTTTAGTCAATTAGTAGCAAAAATATAGGATTGGCTCAACAATTATGTTTCAAGGTCCAATATATTTTTGAATATATTTTCATATATTAACCATATAAAAATATCCTTGAGTTTATGACTCTTTCAACTCAGGATTATTTTTATAGAAATAGAGATTCTTTTTTCAGAGCAATATTTGTAAACAAAAACTAGTCAGTCTCACAGAAATTTTTCACATGCCCACACCCCCTGCATTTTTTATAAAACATAAATATTTTCTGATGGAATGATCCTGTTTCAAAACCAGCGGTCCTTTGGCATTTACCAAGGCTGAACTTATTATATGAAAATGCAAAAGCAATAACTTTCTAGACAGGCTCAGTATAAATCAAATTTATATTTCAAATAATCATTTAATCAAATCAACTGTCTTCTAATGCCTGATCAGCCAGAGACTAAAAGATGAAAGCTAAAACTTGAGTAGAATCAAATGCGAACATATAGAAAAATCAAACAGGCTTTTAGAGTGCATAGCTGTTTGCAAGTAAATATCAGATTACAATAAAACTCAGACTTCAAGATTTTTCCAGAGAAAAATAGCATTTAATTGGTTACAATTCCAAAATGGATATAATTATTTTATTTTCTAGGTCAACAAATAATAGTAGCCAATTGTATATCAATGCATATAAAAGCAAAGTGTAGCTGTAAAACCTTTCTGAAATGGCAAAACACAAGGAATGATGTGTGATCTTATCCATGTTTTCTCTCTACCTTATTTTGTCACCCTTTCAGGAATTGTTATTATATCATATATACACTATATACAATGTATTATATGTACAACACAAATAGTATGGTATACTTATGTGCATATGTATATTTATAGAATGTTTTAACTGACAAATTTCTACTTTTCCTGTTACTATTTGCTTATCTTGTAGGTTTTCATAAGATATAGAGTAGTCAACCTACAGAAGCTAACTATGGTGAGTAGTTTTAATTTCAGGTCAGATTCACCTTGCTGGGTTTCTTTTTCATTAGAATCTTTCACCCTAACAGCTTCAATGGACAGAAGTAGTTGATGATAATGCTTGGTTTCTCCAGCTTCTTTGGTTTTACAAATGTAAAAAGCAAGAGAGATTATATTAAAATAATCAGAATTCATTGAATATATATATGTAATAACACACATATAATAAATGTATACATAGTATACTAATATATGTAATTTAATATTTAGGTATAGGTTATATATATATACTCTATATATTCTACAATATTTCATTTGTCCTATATCAAATACAGATAAACTCTATGATGCTCTATTGTACATGTCTTGTTGGATAGAAAAATTCTTAGTCTTGGGTTTTTTTTTAATTATAGTTTACAGTTGATATACTCTTCTCATCACTAAAACAAACAAACAAACCAAAATACCAAACACTCTAATAATCACTGTTGCTTCATTTTTACACCTCACTGGCCTATGACCTTTTTTTGAGGTATATAGCAATCTAACTCCCATGCCAGCCTTAGAAAATTTTCCTTGCTATGTATGTGTGTAGATAACCAAATGTTCTTTTTCTGAAGATGTTTTGTCATCTTTTCCCCACAGCGTGATACTGGAGCAGCTTCTCAAAGTCAGTTATTGTCACTAAAGATGGATAAGCTGGTCTGGTCACTTTACAGCATCTGAAAGAGCGAATTAGTAAGAATTTTGTGGGGTCAGGTTTTTTAGTTTGGTCAGTTGAGGTTTTTTTCAGGCTGTGTTTCTGAACAAGGAAAACCCAAGGAATACTGCACTGGTTAACTACATGTACTAAGCTAATTATTAGGAAAGCTAAGGTTTAGTAACTAAATTGGCTGAGATTTAATCTCATTCCCTTTGTATTTCTGTAGACCTTTACCCTCAGGAACTGAGCTGTGAGTTTTACATGTAAGAGCAGAAGGAAACGGGATGTCGTATTCTCTTGTCCTTAAAGCCTGAAGGTAGTTCATCTGCAAACTGTTTGATTTTAAGGCCTGTTGCAAGATATTTGATAACGGAGAAAAAGTACTGTACAGTGCATGCCTTCCTTCCATTACTTCCTGAGTGCCTTCATTAGCAGCCTTGTAAAATCCTGTGGTTTATCAGATATCGTTTATCTGCATTAAGGATGACCCCATCAGCTTTGCCCATTGTCTGCTTGCTCATATATTAACTTATAACTGTCAAACAAGTAATAGGTGGAGGCCCAGTGGGCTGATGCTTCCTGCTCACATTCAGATTTACTGATAAAAGAGTCTTTACTTGCGTGTCTTTCAGGGATTGAGGAGCTGTCAGACTAAGGCTGAAGGGCTGGGTTTCTCCCTTGACATATCTTAGACATATCTCAATATCAATAGCGTGAAAGCAAAACTCCAAAAGCCAGAAATACAAGCTGGTTTTGATATACATTTTCAGTAAGATTTTCTTGTCCTTTCTTGAACCTTAACAAAAAGTACTAACAATGTCCTCTTATTATTTATGAAACATTTAACCAGAGGCAATTAAAAAAGCAATTCTGAGTGACAAAACCAAGAAAGCTACTTCCTTGGAATATTTTGTAATTTTAAAATTTCTCCTTGCTGTGCTTATGCACAACCTCATGGCTGAGTTAGAAAAGTAAATTGAGCCCTTCTGCTAGGCTTTTTCTCCTTGATAATACTACAATGTTGACATTTGATGTGTTTCTTCAGAAAATGTTGTCAACACAAGATAATTTAAGATTTAGAAACTACTTGACAAATAAACCCTACTATTAATTAGAGAGGGAATTGAATGAAAATGGTAAAAAGAGGTACTCTTGCACATATTGTCTTGATTCAAGCCCTCAGTGGAAGGGAGCTTCCAATTCAGAAAATACTGTATCAGTTTTGACATTGAAATTGGATATATGTGTCTAACCAGCTGAAGTATAGTACAAAATGATTTTAAAATAATCTTGGCTCTGGAATACTGTATTAGAAATTGGCAGTGCTCTCTTGCTATTGTGACACTTGAATTGAACACTTCAATCCCCAGTAGGGTGCTAACTTTATCTATAAATAGGGAGATTATAGGTAATTATAAATTAATATAGTTGGCTCTATATATCTACAACTTCCCCAATTTTTTAAAGTCTATTGTCAAATTCTTTTTTCTGGGAATTAGAGGGTGGGGTGTTTAGTGCTTCAAAAATAAATAAATAAGAAAGGGAAAGGGTGTGTCATTCCTCGATCAATTCTAAGCCCAAGCTGGTTAGCTAAGACCCTAATGCACTTAGACTTTTGTGATGGATTGACTGTCTGAGTACATTTATGGGGAAATGCTAGATACTTAACACTTGACTGGAAAATTTCCACAAAGATATTAATCTTCGAAGGCATAGTGTGCCTTCTACTTAAATAGATGTGTATCAGTGGTAATAACATTTGGTAAGATCTCTCATAAAATCATGTGTATAACAAAAGTAGAAAGAGGTGAACTTCTGTTAACCTTTTCATGACATACCCATGACCAGACATTAACATTTTTGAAAAGTACACAAATCAAGGAACTAAAGTGGTATTTGGTGCAAAGTGATGCTTTCTATTATTGATGCATTTTACAGCAATGAAGATGTTCTACCCAACTCTGACCTGGAATGTCAATGTTATTGGTATCTCCAAGTGGAGCAGAGAAACTGTTGGATTTGCAGAGTCTGTTACTGGAGGTCATCTGAAGAAGAGAGAGAAAGCAAATGATGAGCCACGAGACAAAAAGGCAAAGCAGGCAGGGAGAAGCTAGGTAGTTAGGTATAGGTCAGAAGTAGAGCTACAGCCTCAGCCTAAATGTGAGAAGAATTGTTGTGGGAAATAATATTTTTATTGAACGCAAAACTTTTTTACCTATATATAATTGTAAAATATTTTAAGTGTCAATTCCCTTAATTGATCAAAGTTTATTTGACTTTCATAAGTAATATCCTAGTTTAATTGAGGAGACAGCATTTTATCTATGGTTTAAAATAGATACAACATATATCTCATAATCAGATTTTTTTTCTTAGTTAATCTGTTGAAACAGAAGATACTGAAATTGTCTTTCTGATGGACAGTGCCAGGGTGAATGCCTTGAAGGTGTTCAAGGCCAGGTTGGAGGGGGCCTTGGGCAGGCTGATCTAGTGGGATGTCCTTGCCATGGAAGAAAGGGGGTAGAACTAGATGGTCTTTAAGGTCCTTTCCAACCCAAACTATTCTATGGTTCCATGAATTTTTCATAATTTTGTGCTGTACAGACAAAAACTTGTTCAAAGACTAGGTTGATTTTTTTCCAGCATGTTACTTCCGAGTTGAAGAAAGTATTCCAAAAGCATGTATTGCCTTAGAAAAACTTGCCTGGGATTAAAAACCTGCTGTGCTGTAAATAATTTTCTTACATTGTAGCTTAAATGTCAGATACACATATGAATGCAAGTCTGACCTTGTGAATAGTAGTATTAAGCAAGAAATTCAAGTTTGTGGGATTAGAATGAATGAAAAGTGGTCTGCAAGATTTTCAGAGATACTTTTCCCACATATTCAGCAGGATGAGTATGAATTAAAGACATATTTATGCTCTTTTTTTATTTAGATAATTTTTTTAAATGGCAGTTTATTTCGGTTTATTTGACAGATAAGTATGTGGGTATCATCTAAAATGAAACCTCTTGTAGTTTATCAGAGTAGAAGTAAACAGCTATAAGTGTCTTTTGCTGTTGGATGTTACTAAGTATTGGGCATTATCAAGTATTAATCAGCTCCATCCCTTATGTGGCTCATAACAAATGATGAAAAATAGTTGGAACTACTCTGGGCCTACTTTCTAGTCAGTTTATATATGGTTTCTTGAGGGGAAAATTAAAAAGCAAATCTTTTTCAATACATCTGGTCAGTTACTGACAGATATCAGATATTACTTGATAACTAGACTTTATGTCATGGAAAAAGAATTAAATCTTTCAAACAGAATTAAATGTATTTAGGACTGCAATACAATTTTATTTGCAGTGGTCAGTTTCCTGTCTCCTTATGGCATTATATGGAGTAACTAGATTCTGTGGCATGTAGTACTGTCTAAAGAAGATTGTTCTTTTACAGTTTCTGGGGAGAATTTGAAGAAAATTTTGTGACTGTTTTAAATATAGGAAGAAAACCACAAAATGCAAGTAATTCATTCATTTAATTTATTATCGGGATAAAACAATAGTTGTTTTCATTTTGAAATGGCCATTTCCACTTCAGAAGTCAACTTAAATTAAGAAATAAAGGAAGAAAAGGGGAAAATTTAAAATTCATGAAAACAAAAACCCAAAAACATTTCACTGAAATGTTACATCTTTAGTTAAGCTAAGTATTCCAGGTAGATGAAAATACACTCTCCTTGCTCCTTGTCATTTGAAACTTCTGAAGGTAATAGTTGGGTGGGTTCAGACTGTGCCCCGCCTGCGGTCAGGGACAGGTGAAGAGTTTGCCCCTTAAAAGGCCTCTTGATTTAGAGCTAGCTATCATCTGTGGCTCCAGTGAACTGGGAAGGAAAGGGCTACAGAAGCCTTCCTTTCTTTGCTGTTTCCAACAGTCATGTGCTTTTCTTTGTGGGTCATTTGAGCCTCCTATCATCGTTACTTCTGTGAGTTTCAGGTAAAGATTTTGCTTGTGGATTTGCTTTTTAGCTTTAGAGTAAAATTGGTTTGTAATGTGGCAGCTTCAGAGAAATGTCACCACAAACATTTGCAGTCAATCATGTCTTGTCTTTCTTCATTCTTGTTTTGTTATTAGAAGTAGAGATTTTTTTGGGTTTGTGGGTTTTTTTAATCTATTGGGGCACTAAGGATTTAGGCTCAGCCTAAATGAGATTTCCAGTGTACTTTTATCAATAGGTGTTACTGTTTTCACCAGCGCTGGCTGGTTTAATTTGGGTTTTGTGTCATGAAGCAGTTGAAATTATGTTTGCCCAGAACTTTTTAAAGAAATATCCAAGAAAACTGTTATTTGCCTATATTGCCAGCAATTTTATTTTGCTTAATCTACATCTGTACCTGAGGACTCCAAGGAGGTAAATGTTAGAGCAGTTTTAAAAGCGCTTTCTAGGAGAGAGTCAGTAAGTTACCCACCAGTAAGGCTGCCACAACTGTGCTAGGCAAGTTCTTGGAAATGGTAATGAAGAATGGAATTAGAGGGTGTGGATAAGTGTGATGTTTGTATGGGGAAATCCCACCACAGGCATCCTCAAGGAGTGGTTGAATCATCTTCCCTAGAGGTGTTTAAGGGATGGGTGGATGAGATACTGAGGGGCATGGTTTAGTGATTGATAGGAATAGTTGGACTCAATGATCCGGTGGGTCTTTTCTAACCAGGTGATTCTGTGATTTAGACACATCCTTTTAAGAGCTTAAAGACGACTATATGCATAGTGAATTCTGCTTCTACACCTACCAGATGTTAATCCCTAGCCTACCTCCAAGCTGTCTTCATGAAGATAACACCAAGAAATTCACAAGTTACATCTCTTGCTAAAAAAATTAACCAAAGGAACACTATATTTGTGTGGTTGAGATAGACAAAGACCAACAATGACTTCACCTAATCTCTGTACAGCACAATCTCATTTTGAGGGCCTAAGGTCTTAGTTGACTAATCAGTTTTCCATTACAGTTTTGCATTTATAAAAAATTAATCTATTTCTGTGTTAAAAAATTAGGTTGTGTTTCTATATCTAAGTCTTTGTGGATGCTTTTACAACCTGAGAAGAGAGTGGCTTCAGCAGAAACTTAATGGGCCATCAAGGAGAAACTCTTATAAATCCAAACCAAAATTTTCATAGCTATATTCACATAACTAGAAGGTCAAATACACTGCCCTCTGATATATTTTCTAGTTTTATTTCCAAATTATTACTTAGCTTCTTTACACAGTAATGGTCACAATAAGCATGTAAAAGCATGTTTTAACAGATACTTAGCAAATCTTTACAGATGATCCATCTTTTAATAATGCAGCCAGGCAGTTTAAAAAAGTCACTTCAGGTTAAAAATAGATTAAATAGTAAAAGCAGAGAAACAATAGCATCTTCATTTGCCAGTATATGTTTATATGGGGTGGGTTATCGGTACAAGTAATCCTGAACTCCTTTATCAAGTGGTTTTTTCCTGTAAAACCCTGTTGAATGTTATATTTTAGTTGATAATGTACCTAACCTGTCTCTAAGGCAATTAGACTTGCTTTTACACTTCTAAGAGGGAAAATTCTGAGACTTACATATAGATATGCTGGAAGATGAGACATCTGTAGGAAATTTAAATACTACCCACAGACATTTTTCCTATCCTACTGATTCCCCTAGTTTATATTTAATTCCATTCTTGTAGATCTGACTCAGATGAATTTACTAGTCATAAGAGTGAAGACATTATCAAATGATTCAATGGAAAGGTATGCAAGGAATGAAAAGTGAAGTGGATTAGGCATTTTAAATGTTCTGTATCAGGGAACTTAAAGCTCTCATAACTTGATGGAGATCACTAAGAGATTACATCAAGACAGAGCAAATATTACCTAGAGAAAATGTAATGATGTGGAAAAATCTGGAAGTTCAAAGGCATCAGCAGGCCCTAGTGCTAAAATGGAAAACGTTTTAGATGAGCAAGTAGTGTATCATCATTTTAAGGCCTCTTGGAAGAATGGTCGATTTGTTATGAGAGAATAAATATATGATGTGGCTTTATTTAGTATTTTACTTTTACTTTTTATTTGTAGTATTCTTTGCTGACTTTGCTTTATGTCATGTATGAAAAGAAAGTCAGACCTAGGATGTTTAGAGTAGACCTCTTTCATTATAAGACAAAATTAGGGGAAGGGCTTCATCTATTACCTATGCTATTTATTATCTATAGAGTAGCTGAGTTTGTCTTGATGCAACTTTCCAACAGAAAGGATTTCCATCAGGGAAATTGGTTATTAGACTTCTCTATTAAACAACCATGAATTTCACATACTGAATTTCCTATTGGAGATGAGAAAATAATGCTGTTAACTACAGCAGTGATTAGAAATATGATTGAATAATGACTGGACAAATAAAGCCACTTTTGCATATTCACAGTGAAAGCTATTGCAATTTGGTAACTGTAATTCCTAGCAATGCAGCCTCTCTTCTTTCTGTTTCAGAAGGCTACTGTCCTTGATTCTCATATCTGTGAAGAACAGAAAAATAGATTAAGCAGAGATGTTAATTTTTTATTCAAGTATTTTTAATAGTATACAAGAAAAGAGAGTCTCTCTTTAAACTTTGTGTTCCCCTTCATAAATTAAGTTGAAATTCAAAGACTAGACACAGCTGATGGAAGAAAGCTCAGAAAGATTCTATCACATTTCGTGGTCAATTTATCTTTAATGAATATTATTGAAGCAAAATTGGGGCCTTAACTGTTCTTAAATATGTCACTATAATACACTACCAATGAATATTGCCAAGTTTCTGAGCTGCCAAGTGATCTTTGTACTTGTGGCTCCATGGAAAAAAAATCAATTTCGTGCCATGTGATGACCTATAAATAGGAAGGCCTATTTCCTTAGAGGATATAATTTTCTTTTAACTTGAGAGAATATTTTATCATCACAATATCACAAAGAACTCTAAATGTTATCTTGCACCTCACGTCTGTTTCTTGGGTTTTTTGCTTTCTATCCATTTTGATGAATGTGTTCTCTGGGGCTCATTGTGTGTATCTCATTTATGAATGATAAAAATTACGGCTAGATTTAATATTGACTGTACAGCTGTTTTCTGTCTTTACATTTGTTTCTTTTGATTAATTGCGTTTCTTTATTTGGTGTCTTGCCACAAACCAGATATTTCTGAAATTCATTTTAAAAAGTGCTAGTATACGGTCAGGATGTGATGATTTTCCACCTATTTATATTATCATATATTCTACAGACATGTGAATTTAAATAAAAATTTCCAAGTGGTCTGTATTTTTAATTGTCATTCCATTCCTCTTACACCTCAATAACTTCTGCTTTGCATGTTCAATGAAAAATATTGGCTGATGATTTATAAACTATTGCCTATCATCTTCTGGGCAACTGGCCTTCTTAACCTATTCAGTACTCGCATCAGATAATTATTTTTCTCCAAATCCTTAATTTATTTAGAATTTGGATAGCAATGTAGATAAAAGAAAAATTATATCTTTAGACATTTACTACAATGTACATCCCCAGAGCTATTTTTCTTAAATATTGCTATATTTGAAATAACATTGCTGTCCTGAACCTCTGTATTCATCAGCTTTAAAACTTAAGGGCGATTTTCCTCCTTCCAATATGTGTTAGGCTTTGTCTTATTTTAGTTTTCTTGGGACAATATTCCGTCATGTTTCAACGTATTTAAAAAATGTTTGAAGACTGAAGGATTCAATTCTACTGAGGGAATGTTGATGTCAATTGATCTCTTAAATTTTATATAAATATATATTTTAAGCGAAGTAGGCCATTTAGTTATTTTTTACTGAGAATCAGATACTGCTATTTGTTTCATCCTCTGATCATTCAAATGAATCATAGCAGCCAAAAGTAAAATGCCAATAATATTGTTAGTGGAATATGGTGTATACGAGTCCCAGAGATTCATACTTAATGATAGTTAAAAAGCCTATAGAAATAATACTTTTGTTGACAAGTGCCACCTCAGGTTCAAATTGATATTTCCAAGGCACACTAATAATGTGTAAGATAAAAGTTATGGTTAAGATTTTTTTGGTCCCAAGTCACAGATGTTAAGTCATATTTAAACAAACAAACAAACAAAAAAAACCCCAAAACCAAACAATGGTGTAAGAACGGCACAAGAAGGAAACACAGGCAATTTGGGTTTTATCTGATCATAGACATCCATAATACAGATGCCATCATCAGAATCAGTCATCTGGATTCATTTATAAGCAGAAGACAGAAACAGGTATTTCTATGACATGACTAATCTCATTCTAAAACTGGTAAGATAAAACACACCCTTTTAGTGCTCTCCATTGTCTATGAAGGGACACAGAGGTAAATACCTTAAGTATTGTCAGTCTGTCACGTTACTGCCTAAAGAGTTGGGAGAGTTTGCCATTCAACTACCCACACTTAGAGTGTGTAATTGGAGCCAGATGCGAGTATATACTACTCTATAAATAATGTAAGTATCTATTTTGTTGCTAAAAGTAAAATTTAATTAGATTCTGTTTTCGCATTTTATTACATTCTCTTGGCCTCCTAGGCTTCTTGTCCAATAAAAAATCCTAAAGGCATCTCTTCAGGAATTTCTTAGAATCCTTTCTTAGAATTTGAATTACAAGTACTAACATTCTCATTTAGAATTTGAAAATTAGAATTTGAATTACAAGTATGAACATTCTCATTCTGTGCTCCCGCTAGGTTATGAAGGTCAGGCTTGTTTCAGCTTTCCAATACAAACCTTTGAAATGTATTAAAAAAATAACATTAAAGCATTTAACAGCTTGGTGGAATACTGTTGCTCCAAAAATTGATGATCAGCAATGAAAAATAAGTAATGCAGGGTAAAGCTGATTGTGAATGCAATTATGGTCAGTTTTGTAATTTTGCTCTTATACATCTGGGCTGTCCTTGGTCTTTATTTAAGGGTTAGAAAATTACACATGAATTATCTTGAGAAAGTTGAAGAATTTCAGCTTTGTAGCTTTGTCATGAAGTAAATTCCATTGGACACTGGAGAACACATCTCTGATTCCTTTGTAAGTCATCCTTGCAGCAATTTGTTTAGAGGCGTTGAAAATAAGCACACGAATGACAGTGAACAAAACCAAGTCCTCAGAACTTCCCATGGGAAATGTCTTACTTGTTAGGTCACACACTCAGCCTGTCTCTTGTGCATTGAATATTTGAATCCTTTCAGCACAGAGATTCATTTACTGCAGAGAGGAAGGAGAGTAGCCTGGTTATAGCCAAATCCAAGCTTCTCAGCTAGGAGAATATGTCATTTCCTTGAAAGGTGCTCTGCTCCAAAGATGATTGTACAAATGTAGGAAGTTTCTATCATTTGCAGCTGATTTTGCCCTTCTTCAAGGCAAACCCCTTAATCTAGAAACCTGACTGTATTTTTGTTGTTGTTTTTTAATGTTGGTTTTGAACAATGTACAGTAATGAAACAAAGTTCTGCCTAAAGACTGTAGTCATTCTTTGAGCAGCATTTATGTTTAGCAGTAAATTCACTGTATGAGTCAGTTAAGTGACAGGAAACTCTGCCATCATGTATATACTCTCCTTTTGCAATAGCATGGGTTAGTCTAGGCAGCTTCAAATTAACACTCACATACAGGATTTCAATGGATCTTCCCAACTTCTAAATTTTTAGATATATTTTAATAGCCCATATACAAATAAACTGTGGAATGCTTGATACGATTGCAGTTTTCCAGTCCTTCTGATCATACTTTCTGACAGAAATTAAACAGAACACCCCCACAAATGCATCTATTTCTAATCTGGAAGCAGCTGGGTGTTACAAATAAACTGTGACCTCACAAATATGTGAAAATTCAGAGGCTTGATCAATTACTGTGCCTGTTCTTCCTTTTAAATTTTAACACTGTTTTTCATTCTTGATAAGTATGTAAATAAGTAACTTACCTTCCCTATCTGGTCCTTCCACTATCCTCCTTTGTTTTATGCATTACAATCAGAAAAAAGACATGAAAGGTAATTTATCAAGCATCATTATCAAATTGTGCCCAGGGTTGTCTAGGATTGTCCTGTTCTGAAGGGAAAACATACTCCATTGCTCGGTCTGAGGTTTATTCCACAGCCTCTCAGGATGTTTAGGATAAATAGAAAGATGTCTTTTTTTTCTTGACAAGGCTGAACACCTGAAGAGCTTATGTTTGTGTGCTCTGAGGGCAGCCAGTCTTGGCACTGGACTACCTTAGTTCTTGCAGACAGACTCTTCCTACCATGCTTGCAGAAAGTTATGGTCATTTCCTTAAAAAGAGGGCCAGATGAAACAAGGTCTTCTAGATCCATTCATTATGCGATGGAGTAAGTCCTGTCTCAGCCCTGGAGCAGAAACTATTGTAATAAACTAAAACACTTCCTCTGCTGATGTTCTTGTAGAGCCAGAATCCATGAATTTAATGAAACTCAGATTTCAATTTTATACTGATTATAATTATGAAAAAAAAGACAGGTAGTGATTTGGTTTTAATTCTAAAGGAAAACACAAGTGAAAAATAAAACAGCTCCTCTTAGGAGCAGTTCCAGAACACACTAGGTGGTGCTGTAATCCTAACACCAATTGCTGAATATATTAAATTTGTGCTTTCCTACTGTTGAACTTATTGCAGTTAGCTTTTTATAGATTTCCTAATACTTTTGAAAGTTTAAATATTCTCTGCGCATTTTAAGATGCTGTGACTGCTCTTTTATTTGGTAGGAACAACATTTTATGCTTTTATTTTTCACGTTTTGATTTTTGGTTTAGTGAAATAGTCCAACCTATTTTTATTCTCATTGTTCTTAGGTCCAAAGTTTTGGACATGAGTTGTTCTCCTGTTATATATTTTCAGACAAATTCTGCATTTCATGCCAAAAAAACTTCTATGAATATAATCTGTGCTTTCAATTATACCGCTACTTTACCAACATGAGTGACAGTGAATCACGCTGCACATAGTCTGAAATAGGCACATCAGAAGTGCAGGAGAATATATATTTAGCTTCCCACTACCATCCGTGTTACAGTCATGTAGCCTTATAACCCCATATGTAAGGTGTTGCTATTGCCAGAAAAAAAATGTTAGGCAATGGCATGAACCTCAGGTTTATCAGGCTCTGTATGGACCTTGCCTCAGTCTTCCTGGAAGTTTGTTTTAGCTCATTTAACTGTTACAGCAATTGCCTAAAGGCAGCATGACCATGAATGATTCGTTCTGTTTTTTGCGTAGCTTTGTACAATTTTGTGTTATGGTGCTTAGAGTTATGTATATATTTTAATAATAGGCATTAATATCGTAAACTTATTCTATGTAGAATGAACTATCTGTGACCCTGGAATAAAATGTAGAATAGAGCAGACAGGGGATGACAATGGAAGCCTCTTAAATTATACTAGAGGTCCTGGTGCTATAAACCACTCAACATAGTCGGTCACTGGTCACCACAGAAATGCAGGTTTGATAAAAAAAAGGTCAAGGATTGCAAAGACAACAGAGAAGAAGTATCCAATATGTTTAAATATTCTATATATAGCAAATATGAAAGTAATGTGGAATTGTAAACCAATGATATAAACAATGTGTAGGGCATGTTAGAAAAAACCATACAAATAGTCCTAAAAAGACCTTAGAGGAGAGGAAGAAAACTTCAACATCATACACCTCCTGGAAAAGAGAAGAAAGCAGTCCTCAGCTTCTATTTTAAGACTTTGTCCTCTCCCAAAAGAAGGGTAAGATAACACCAAAAATAAGGTATAGACACTAGTATTAAGGAATCATCTTCTATAATAGCATTTGTTCTTACATTTCTCTCTCTTCCTCCTCCTCCCCACCACCCCACCCCGTAGTAAGCAGATCTGGGCTAATAATAATTCCTTGATTAAACTGTTATAATCTCAGATATACAGAAATAAGTTATAATTTTTAACCTGTAAGGTTACTGTACAACTTGTAGTGCAACAGACTGAAGGGAAGCATAGGTTGTAATCTTAATACATCATCTCCAGTATTTGGGCAGCACTGCCTTCTTCCCACTCATGAGGATCTTTGCATGAGAGAAGAAAGAAGACAAAGAAAATTATTTGGAAATGACAGGATGATATGAGTGGGACTTACTATATCTTTTTCAGATGATGCAATGTTTAATAACTCTTTCCTAGCACCTTCTTGCTCTTATGTAGTCCAGGTGTCTGAATTTAAGCAAACAATAGTAGAGTACCATCGTCATAGCTAATGTAGCAACTTCTCTGTTCATTTTTAGCAAGAAGAATGAAAATTCAGTACAATTTTCAAACAAAAATAAAGTAATTGCAGATCTGAATGAAATTACCTTGGAAATATTACCCATAATAATATTTTATATATATGGCTTAAGCAATAGTACGCGTTCACAATGGTCCTATTCATTTATCAGTAACAGCTGGCAATACTCTCTAGTCATGATATGAATTGGCAATGATGTGGGGAGATGAGAGCACTCCAATTCAACATTTAGATTAACATTTTTAGACAGTTTGAACCTATCCTCTAGAAGCAAATCAAAAGAAATACATATTTTTATTGGTTCTACACAAGTCATAGTATCAGATTTTGTTAGATTATTTAAATACAGTTCTCTTGTCAAGTGATGTGTATTAAACTATAGTTACATGCTGGCATCCCTTGAGAAGGAAAAGTTTCATCAGATGTTTACTGGCATATCAGAAGGACTTTGCTTTTGGTAGGCAAATATTGCAGAAAATATTGAAGAATTAACAGTATGCTCTTTAAAGTACTTAGCATGCTGTCAGCTCTGATTAGTTTTTAATTCTCTGTGGGGAAAATCTTTGCTCCTACTTTTGTTTTTCTGTTCAGCATCTGAAAAATTGCTTTTTTTTCCAGTGATTTATCAATTACCCTTGTTTACTAGGGGACATTTTGATTTGCCTTCCTAATGGTACTTTAAGGTTATAATTATTTTAATTTCTGAAAAATTTTAACTTTTTTTAACACCTTAAGTGCAAAACTATACACAGTAAACGCAAAATAGGTGTCTGCACCCAACCAAAAATGGAGACATGAACTCAATTTTTTCAGTTTTTTTCCTTTCTATTTGGAAAGTAATTATGCACCATCATTCTTTCTGTTACTTCAAATTCCATATTAAAACAAAAAAACTTGCAATCAAGCTTACTCTCTTTTTCTCAAAAATTTTGAATCAACTGGCCTACTTCAACTGAGTTTGAAAAAGTAATAGAAGTCTCAAGGCTATTAAGTTCATGAAAATCGATCTGAATCTCATGAATGGGTTGTGCTTCCTGAATGAAATGCTGTGTTGAGGTTAGCCAGAGAAGCACTGTGGGCTTTTAAGTTCATCTATCTGTTGGAAAACCCTCAATTTACTAGGCAGTTGAGCATCTAACCAGGAGACCCCTAACTATAAGCACTTAAGTGTCCTGAGCTCCACTGTTTCTAAGGGTTCCAGCAATATGTCAAGGTTTGTTTCTTCCATCCACAAGTAGAATTGGTATAAGATTCTAGATTAAAAAATAAAAAAATCAAAATTTTCAGGTTTCCTCTTATTTCAATAGCAGGAATAGGGACCTCTTGTGTTTTCATCCTATGATTACTAAAAGATTTCCTTTGCAGTTCCAAGTAATATCCAGTAACTATAAAAGTTTCATCTTTTTAATCACATCTTCAGGATAATTTCAGTAGATGAGGAAAATCGGTTAACTTGTAGGAACTGAATGAATTGGACTGTTACATCATGTAATATAGCACACCAGAGTAAGGAAATCCCACTTCCCCATAGGAAATTAAAACAATGGTCACCTATTTTGAGATGAGAAAGATGCTATCAGTTTACGTAGACAAAAGATCGTCATGTGTCATAATTTTGTGATTGCACAATAAACATAATTGAAGATGGAAAAGGGTCTTGTAGATTGTACTCTCTGCTGGTACACCGCTAGAAGCCCTATGAAGCAACATTCAAAGAAATCTTTGTAAGCAATTTGGAAAAGTTGCATCCTTCCTTGTTCCATAACTGTTCTCTGCAAAATGTTTTAAGCTTAAGTTTCGTGTCCTTAGTGTACTGTTCTCTCACTTGATACAAGGTGAAAGTTCTTTCTGTTTATATAAGAGGTAAAATGCATCCATATTTATGTTCCTTTGATATGCAAAGGCAAGACAAGAGTTCGGCCACTATAGGATTTTTCTCTTACATTTTTTTCTTCAAAACACAGATACATATTGTCATAAGCAGATATCACTTCAATTCAGAGTCTGAATCTGTAGAGTCCCTCAGACTTCATCCCTTCCAGTGCATCTCCCTTTGAAATCTCTCACAATACTAATATTCTGCTGGGAGGAAAAAATAATAAAAACCCCCAAACTTTTAGTTAACACAGTGTGGTTTGGAAAAACTTAAATTTTACAGAAGTTTGACCAAAATTATGGAATTCTTCCTGCCAAGGATTATGGTATTCAACAATTGCCAACCTTCAGCAAAAACTACCAAATCTACTTTTGGTAAATTCCTTAGCATAAATAGAGAAAAATCTGCCAAGGGTACAAGAAGGCAAAACCAGAGAAACTAGGTCCAACTTGTTTTCCATCTCGCTTGCTGCTCCTCATAAAAAGTAAGAGAATTTATTGGGATAAAACACATGCTGTTGTTTTGAGCAAATACAAGTCTTAACTCTATCAAGCTCTGAAGGTCAAAGAAGTTGCTCAGGTGATTAGTGTAATTCCTTCTCAAAGTATGTCAGTGGAGATAAGTGTAAAGTAGAAAGAAGTAAACCAGCATGGCATAAATACTTGTATTTACGTCTGTTGCACTAAGCTGAGACTTGTAAACTCAAGGTGAATTAATTTTTTTCTGCTTATGCATGAGGACTAAAGAGAGACCTTCCATAAACTGACTGTTATACTTCAGGAGATCTATTGAGTTTCTCTGTGATTTATTCTGCCCTGTTAAGCTCTCAAGCAGCATCACCAAATCAGAACAGGCTGTGGTTCATTTTTTGAAGAGTTTTCTGGTTTGTGAATCAGACTGCAAGGATAGTAGCTTTGACCATTTGCTAGTTTAAAATGTAAGCCTGTTTGATATCAATCAAAGGCTTCCACAGTGGCTGCTATCTTCAGCTGGTGTGACTTGGCTGTTTACAGAAAACTGACTGGATGTTTCTGTCTGTTTACAAAGTGAGTCTGAAGGTTTACTTAGCTGTGCTCTGCTTTCAACAAAGTTGTGCACACTGTTTCTGACTAATTTATTTTTTTTTAACTGGAATGAAAAGAGGGAACAGTTTGAGTTCATTTATGCCTGCATTTCACTTTTGAGCTGGCTTTAGAGCTTAGTTCAGAAGAAAATGTATGCCTTTCAGTAAGAACTGTTCCTAAAGGAATTACCTTCTGGGCAGTTACAAAGGTTTTGGATTTGTTGGTACTTACCTCAATTTTGGATCCCAAACAAGATTTGAATGGAGGTGTGATAGATATACTTTTTATATTTTATTTCTTGCTTTTAGTGGGATTTAAAGTTGCTAGAAGTTCCTCAGTGACTAGGCAGATGAGGAGCACTCATTTCTTGACCACTTTCACCTCATCATCCATAAGGATCAATCAGGGAAGTTAATGGCTTTTTCTTAAATTATTCTGAAATATAAGCATAGAATTGCTAAGTTGGAAAAGACCTTTGAGATCATTGAATCCAACTACACCTGTCCACTACTTCATTGTATTCCAAAGCATTACATCTACCTGTCTTTTAAATACCTCTAGGGATGGTGACTAAACTGCACCCCTGGGCAGCCTGTACTAGTGACCAACAAACCTTTCTGTGAAGCATTTTTTTCCTGATGTCTAACCTGAACCTCTCCTGACACAATTTGAGGCCATTTCCTCTCATTCTTTCATCTGTTACTTGGGAGAGGAGACCAACGCCCACCTCTCTACAACTTCCTTTCAGATAGTTGTAGACAGCAATAAGGTCTCCCCTCAGCCTCCTCTTCTCTAGGTTAAATAACCCTAGCTCACTCAGCTGCTCCTCTAAGACTTGTTCTCCAGCCTCTTCACCAGCTTTGTTGCCCTCCTCTGGACAAGCACCAGGAATTCAATGTCTTGTAGTGTGAGGTCCAGAACTGAGCACAGTATTCAAGGTGTGGCCTCACCAGTGCTGAGTAAAAGGGCACAATCACTTCCCTGGTCCTGCTGGCCATGCTGTTTCTGATACAGGCCAAGATGCTGTTGGCCTTCTTGGCCACCTGGGCACACTGCTGGCTCACATTATGTCGATTGTTAACCAACACCTCCAAGTCTTTCTCTTCCAGGCAGGTTTGCAGCCATTCTCCCCTAAGCCTGCAGTACTTCACAGGGCTTTTGTGTCCCCAAAGCAGGGTTCATCATTTAGCCTCGTTGAACCTCAGCCCATTGACTCAGCCTGCTCAGACCCTTCTGTAGAACCTCTCTATCCTCAAGAGGATTGACACTTCCTCTCATCTTAGTGTCATTCACAAACTTACTAAGGGTACATTCAATCCCTTCATCCAGATCATTGATAAAGATATTGAACAGCACTGGACCCAGCACTGAGCCCTGGGGAGCATTACTTGCGATTGTCCTCCAACTGAATTCAACTTCATTTACCATGACTCCATCGTCCCAGCCAACAAGCCAGTTTTTCACCTAGCAGAGGGAGCACCAAATCAGGCCAGTGGCAGCTAGGTTCTGAAGTAGAATGCTGCGAGAAACAGTGTCAAAGGCTTTAATAAAGTCCAAGTACACAATATTCTCAGACTTTCCCCTCACCCATTAAGCAAGTAACCTTGTCATAGAAGAGGATCTGGTTAGTTTGGTAGGACCTGCCTTTCATAAACCCATGCTGACTGGGCTTGATCACCCGATTGTCTTGTGTGTGTGCTGTGATAGCGCTCAAGATGACTTGTTCAATGACCTTTCCCATCTCCGAGATCAGACTGACAGGCCTATAGTTCCCCAGATTCTCCCTCTGACCCTTCTTGTAAATGGGTGTAACATTTCTGAACCTCTAGTCAAGTGGGACTTCCTCAGTCTGCCAGGACAGCTGGTAAATGATGGAAAAGGTGTTTGGTGAGTAGCTCTGCCAACTTCTTCAATACCCTTGGGTAGATATGTGTAATGTCTAATCAGTCAAGGAGGTCTCTAACCATTTTCCTCTTGGATTATTGAAGCTTGGTTCTGCTCCCCCTCTTTGTCTTCTGGCTTATGAGGCTGAGTACCCAGAGAACATCTTACTTTACTATTAAAGGCTGATGCAAAGAAGGCATTAAGTACCTCAGCCTTTTCCTCATCCTTTGTCACTACAGTTCCCCCTGCATGCAGTAAAGGATGGAGATCCTCTTTGGCCCTCCTTTTGTTTAACAATGTAGAAACATTTTTTATTACCTTTCACAGAACTGGCCAAATGAAGTTCTAGTTGGGTTTTAACCTCAAGTGATCATACATGTCTAATTATACATTTGGTTTCTTTTTTGGTTCTTCACTTGACTGTATTTTTTTTTACTCCAGAATTTATTTATCAGTTCACAACTCTGTTGCTTGATACCAAAGCTCATACCTCCCAATACATTTTCTCATACATACTTGCAGGGAAATGGTCATGAGTGTCTTGTGTCCTGGCCTTGCCCTCCTACCCCCAATAAATTTACAGTATGATAATACAGCCCTTTCTGCTCAGAACAGGTTTGACCATAAACAGAAGGTCTGTGCTTTCTCCTGCAAGGTAATACAGAAGAAACCTGGATTGTGAGGAAAATAACTCCTTCTCCACAGTAAATGTTTTGCTGACTGCATTGCATTGGAATAAATACATACTCCATGCTATTAATTTTTTTCCTTGTTTTCACTGAACTGAAAATTGTTCTTGATATTAATTAAGGAAATTGTAGAGTGAAAATAAAATTACTCATAGGATATTCCACCTCTTACTTGATTTCCTGCTGAGGAAAGTAGGCTCTTAGAGATGGAGAAAATAGGCTAGAATCTATAAAAATTTTGTTTAAAAAAATCTAGCACTTGTACTATGTCAAAACTGTAAAATAAATGTATTTTACTTTTTCTGTTGTAAGCAGAGAGGTTTAGATGATCCTGGTCCTTTAATGTTCTATTTTAAAAGTATTTCTTATCATGAGAAGAGATTTTGGAACATCTCTGTTCTTAGGTATTTTGACATCCCTTTAAAAGTGTGACAAAATATGAAAAAATCCATAATCTCATTTAAAAGTCTTAATCTTTATTATCATTATACCATGGAACTAAGAAATAAATGGAAATCCTTTTTACAAGTTACGAAATCACTATCATACAATGTCTTGAGCTGGTAGGGACCCATAAGGATCATATTGATTTTTGTTTGCAGTCTGAGACTGTGTTCCTGTGGTGATTCTTCAAATTTCCATAGCCTCGTCTTCTTACAGGGTACATAGTAGAAGTTAAATCTTAAGATGAAAAGAAGGATTAAATAAATGACTAATGGCAGGCATATGCAATTTTAGTATTTGTTGTCAGAATTAGTATAGATTATTCTCAATTTACCAGTTGTAATTACTTATAACCATGAGTATTATTTCATGCGGTTACAATATTTTAATAAGAAAAATCATCACCCATATTTACTAGCATTATAAGATGAAATAGTTCACTGATGCAATGGGGATGTATTTAATAGTATTCTTCAGTCACCCATCTCAAACCTGGTACCACTTAATATTAATTAATTGCTTGAATAACAGAAAAAAAAATGCATAGCATATTTACAGGCAACAATGACCAAGAAGGAAACCATAAAGCATACAAGAGAAGAGATTAGAATGGTTCTTCAAAACAGAAGAAAATATTTCAGAAACACATGAAAGAAAGAAGAGTTGTACACCTAAATAAGAAAAATCATAAAGTTCATGGAATAAAATGGGTGGAATGCAAAATTCTGTATTGGCCTACTGGGCAATATGAAGAGAAAGCTTACATATAAAATGTCAGAGTCTTCTTGCTTTAAACTGAGTTAGAAAGATGTAAGAACCATGTTAAAAAACACAGTTCCATGTAGAAAAATGGAAGGACTTCAGGTTTTTTAGAATGTAAAAGAACGAACTTAGTTGAATGCTGGTGCAAAAAATATGGAAAAAACTTTTTGAAAATAGTATTTCTTTTTAAATTCAGAGTTGATAATACAGGATTCAGTTGTCTTCAAATTGCAATAATGAAAAAAAAGGCAAACTAGGAAATTAGTAATGGTAAGGGCAGATGAATAGATTGCTTAGGGGGTTATGCAATCCCTGTCATTGTTTATTAATTTATTCGTATTTCTAAGTTTTTCTGCTTGAGAATTCTAGGAGTGCAGGTGGTCTACAGCAACATTTGGGAATGTTGCTACAGACTGTCTTGAGGGTATTTATAGTCTCTGCCACTCTTCTTTTTCCTTTTTCCTGCTTGTGTTTTCAGTCCACATAATATTTATATATATGTTACATATAATGTTTAAGTGCAGATTGCCACTTGGAGATTATTTGATCCTTGTATGCAGGAAAAAAGCCTCAAGATAAATAATAAAAGGAACAAGATAATTTATTACATGGAATTGAAGAAGAATATCACTGGATATTCTTGGATGCTGTAAGAATGGTGCTGTTAACAGTTCAAGGAGTCTTTTACAGACACTGGGTTGCAAAACTAAAAATAATATACAAGTCTCATTGAAGTGCAAAGTCAGAGTCAGGCAGAATGATAGATTTCAAGCTAACCATAAAGTCAGTGTCTGGCAGAAACAACAAAACTTGATTTAAAGACACATACAGATGCTTTGAAAGGCATCCTTGGTATGATTACACTGCAGCAAATCAAATATGGCAAGTCTAAGCATTTGAGGCTGATATTAGATGGTATACAACAAAGAGTGAGAAAGCAAGCAACAGTTCTGTGTTGTTTGTTTGTTTTTCTTTTTTAAATGTTAGACATGGCACTGTATATTAGAAAATGTGTGGTCTGTTTAAAAGAGAGTAAGGCAAAAAAGGTAAAAAAGAAATATCCTTATGTTGTGGATCAACCTGCATGTCTAGAATATGATGATATGCAACACAGGCAGTACCATGCTGAACAGCATTGTGAGTGATGTGTGCAGACTAATTCTATAAACAGGACTAAACAATAGAACTGGTTATTTAAAGACACAACATGCATCTACTTTTAGGTTCCCAGCTTAAAATAGCTAAATTCAAGTTAGTTTGCTGCGACTTAAAACCGTCGTTATAAATTAGTAGGTACAAATTCCCCTGAGATGAAAGAGGAGGGGACAGGAATAGAGGAGAAAAACTCTAAGACCTGAAAAATGAAATAAATTAGGAACTCCAATTGACTTCCACTTCTCCCAACTGGTACATGTTGTGTATATTTCATGGATTTCTTTGTTTCACAATAATAGACATTTTCTGTCCAAGTCAGAGAAAAATGTGTACATGTTGCTTGAAAGATTCTGATTATACGAACAATTGGTGTATTTAACTCTTCATTAAATCTCACTTATTCATTAAGTATTAAGCATCCTTGATGCATTAAAAACAAGCTTGCAGTTCTCAGGAGCCCAAGCAAACTACTTGCAGTTAGTGATTTAAGTGACTCTTTGATTCTTTTGAATAACTTGATGTCCTTCACAAAATATTTAATACAAACATGTTCCTCCAGCACATTAGAGCTGAAATATATATGTTTTCTTGATTAGAAATTATTGGGAAATAATAAAAATTTATTAAGATGTTAGCTAGCTCAATATAAATATTGAAAGAAGTGATTAAGTATTTGTTGTGAAAATTTGTTATGCATGAAACTGTACTGTGGAGCTGGGAAAAAAAGATCTGAATCTACTACAATGCTGTACTACACTGCAGACTCTTTGAAAACATATAATGTGCTCTTCAGTACTGCCTTTTCCTTTGTAGCCATGTAACACTCCATAAAACTGTTTTAAAATCATACAAAAGCTGAAAGTTATGGATTTGAATACTTTGAAACCTAAACATCATTGAAAATGGAACGTAGCACTTGAATTCGGGCACATCTAAAAATTCTGTTGTCAGCCCAGTCCTTGATGGACAATCAACGATTGACATCGCTTTCAAAAAACAATAGAAGGAAATTCCTTTAAGGGAGCTGCTATAGAAAAGCCTTTTAAAATAGCCACTAAGTCTTTTTTTGACTCTGTCTTCAATTCTGCTGCAAGATGACAGTGTCTTGGGTCATGAATGTTCAGCAAGTATGTGGTGTAACTTTAGATAAAGACATAAACTTAGAATAACAGTATTTTACAAGGGAGCATGCAGAACTACTACATCACGAGGTCCTAGATGTAAAGATGACAATTCTAGCTCATTTTCCTATGAGTTGCATTTAATGTGAAATAAAATCAAATAGTTGCCTTGTGACTTCCTTTAAGTGAGCTATGGGGTGAGAAATATTCCTAGACTGAGCAACAGTTGTAGTAGGTATCTGTTCTTGTTAACTCAATTACACTGCTGGTGTGTTATCACCTACAGATAAGTTCTCTGCACTGCTGTTTAGTGACACTATCTTGATTCCATCAGTGTTTCAGCATGCAATTGAAAACATAATTCAGTTGGCTGGTGAAATGATAATTTATGTATGTTTTGAAAAGTTTCTTTGATTAAATAAAAATACAAAATGAAATGGCTTTGTCGGAATTGGACAGTGATCCTCATCAGTCAACGTGTAATCAGTATTGCCATATATAACCTTTTGGCCATGTTTTTTGTAACTCCTTCCTCTTCTCTTCTGGGAAACAAAGAACCCCACAAACAAAACACTGCCAAAAAACCCTCTCCCCAACAAAAAAACTTTCTACAGTATGTGAGAAAATGCTCCACTGTACACCAGGTAGAGTTTTCTACCCCTGAACTCCACATAGACATAACATGATTTTTCCCTTCCTAATGCAGACTGAAATATATCAAAGTCTTGTTTGATATGGCTTCCTATAAATGAGGAGGAAGGGAGGAAAGCTTTAAATAATAATTTTACTTACTGTCTAACAAACAGAGTTGATGAAGATCTCGTTGTTTTTACTCAGTAGAATATGTACAAGATTTGGGAGATTTTTCCTGTTTAGTTTCCCCCCTCTGCCTAGCTTTTTGAGTTTCTTTCTTTGCTTCTCAAAGAATAGACTGCAACAAGCCAAGGAAGGGGAACTTCATGTGTGTTACAATTTAGGAAGTGCATAAAGTTTCACATACCACAAATAAATACGGTACCTGGAATTGACCTTTTTGGCCAGTCCTACAAGAATAATAATTGCATTCCTGCATATTAGGTAGCTAGAAGAAAGACTCCATAGTGGAAACTGTTTTCAGAATGTCTGCAAGTTTTATAAGGTGTAGATATTGGTCATAAGTAGGATTGTAATTTCTGTGAAACCAGCCTGTCGGATGAGTTCACATGTGAATATTGGTATTTTTACAGTTTCATGGGATGAAAATGGAAGAGAAAGTAAGATCATCTTAGATTCTGACCTTTGAAACTAGACTTGCCTCTAAATAATAATTCCAAAGAATCCTTTATGTGAAAGAAATGAATGTCATACACTGTGTAGCTTTTGCTTATGATGGTAGTTCAGCTGCTTATCATACCATTAACTATATTTTAGATCCCATTCTAGACCATATTCCCTATTTGCTCCTTTTTCTGAAAGGCTGGTGGTTCCTCTGGAAGACTGAATATCTTCTCAGTTCCTCCTTTAAAATGCATATCACAAGTCATCTTGGCTAAATGTACTGTTGTTCTCCTTGCAATAACAGCACCCTTGGAGTCAATTCTTCCTCCCTGTTCTCATTTTATTCATTTTCAAAAAGAAAAGGTCAACTGCTGGGATTTTTATATCCTACTTGTGGCTTTTCCAACATCTATCACATACTACGTATGAGGCGTATGGAAAAGCAGCAGCATAAAACATAGCTTCTATTTCACTTAAATTTATATTCACTTTAAATATAAATTAAATTAAGAGTTTTGTTTAAATACTTACATTCATCTTTTCTTCAGAAGACATTTACTTAAACAATGTTTATTAGATATCCTTACAGTTTAGCAGCAGCCAGAACATGTAATATTAAAGGTCAGACCTTAAGTAGTTGCCTCCTATAATGTTGAGTAGAGGGAAAAGAGGGACAAAGATCACTGGGTACTTTGCCTTGCTTTGAATGGAAAGAACAACCTAAACCCATGAAGTCTTAACAATTGCTTTGCTTTCATCATGTTTTAAAAGGCTTGTGCAAAGTTTTTCTCCCTTATTAAGTCAGACAGTATTTGTTCCTTTATAATGATAGAGCAATTAAAAAGCAGGAAAATGAGTCTAGCAGCTGTCAAAATTAGTGCAACTCCAGGGACTAATAAAAAGAAAAAATGCAATGTTGACACATCAGATAACATCCTTGGGATGTGGGACAACACCTAATGTGTGTTTTGTCTGACCTACTACATATGTGTGTGGCAACCCTTGAGTAGGGTTGTTAACTTGAAGAGGGACATTATGCTTAGGTTTCAAATTGTATATACCACTTAAAGGAGAATAAACATTTTACTGTAAGCCCAGGGAATCAAAACATAGTATGAACCTGTGGAAAGCCACATTGCAGTACTGATGCATGATTAAATGTCCCTTACAAAATATGTTTGGGTCTGTTATTTCTTCAGTGTGCAAATGTGTATATGTCTAATAATGCTTGTATTTATAAAATATGAGTCTATGAATAACAAAAGCCAATATATATACATATATATTCCATGTATAGCAAGAACTTATAAGGACTACTAAGCAAGTGTTTTTCAAAAGTATTTCCAGATGCTAAATGAAACAATAGAAGTGTTGCTAGAAAATACAAGAATGAAAAAAGCAAAGTTTTAAGAGTATTTTGTTTCCAAAGTAGTGTTTTAATTGAACTAGATAGGTCAAGGACTTGAATGCAGAAAAGGATTGCAAGTCAAAATCAAGAAAACAAAGAAAAAAACTTTGTGGTGAAGGTCTTTAGGTTTATCTGGGTGAATAGTGACTTGAGAAAGAACTTCTTCCGTCTCGTCCTGAAGACAGCATGAAAGAGAAGTGTATCTTGTAGGTCAGAAAAAGCAGGAAGAGGTTAGAACTGCCAGAAGTCAAGCTGAAGCGACGTTTGCAAGGAAATTAAAACAAACAAACAAAAGAATTCTTTAGATATATAAGAGAACAATATCTGCTTACATGAGGTAACATGTACTGGTCCCAAATAGGAGTATTATTTTGATTCACATATCTGCAAAAGCCAGATGGTGAATGGTTATGAACATGTGGCAGTGGAAATCACCTCCTTAAAAACTGTAATAAAGCTAAGAATATAGCATACTCCAAATGGATTATGGATAGGAATTGAATAGGTGCTTTAAGGAGTTTTGACATTTCAGGTCTGGCAGCAAATAGTAACAAAACGGAATGAAGGATAAAGGAAAAAGGAAAAAAAAGTAGAAAACTAGAATAAAGTACAATTTAAATTCATCAAAGATATATCTTCCTAAGCTAAAGTAATGTTTGGTAAGATAATTACTAACTCTGGTAGTGTGATTAGGTATTTTCTAATCTCCCTAAATAATGCTATAAGGCATACTTCTGTGCTGATTGTGGTCATTGTGGTTTGTGTTTTATATCAAACGCTAAACTTGCTGTGAAGTAGTGTTTTGTTGCTTGTTTCATGCTGGGGAAGCATGATTTGTACTTCCATGGACTCCCAAACTTCTTTTTGCTGGGTTATTTTGATTCTGGAGATGAAACCTGATGCCTGGAGGCAAATCCCCCCCACCCCTTCTGGGGAATATCCCTTCCCTTGTATGGAGCGCTACATAAACTCAATTTGTCTCTCATTAAAAGACATGTTATGTGTAAAGACATATAAGCAGCTACCCTTGCCTTTACTACTGTAACCCAATGCCTCCTGAATGTGATTCTTGGACTACTCATGACATGCAAAATATTAGTGAATGGTTTCTTGCTTGGCTGCTGAACCAACCTGGCTCCACAGTGTTCTCATTTGCAGGGTCAAAAGCTTGTTTCTGGCCCTTAAAATATAGGAGATGCAATGCTACTGCTGGTAAAGCAAGAACTAATCAAAGACGCAGGAATAGTGATTAAAGGCTGTGATAGGAATGCATTATTCATATTGTAAATCTTCTAAAAAACACACACCTTTTCTCAGAGTACTCTTCTGCCATTCTCAAGTAGACTGAGGCAAGGCCAATCACCAACAAAATAGTCCCATGGTTGGTCTATTTGCCTTGATGCTTTCACTAGGAAATCTGCTGGCTGTGCTACCACATAGTTATAAAAATATTTACTGTGGTATTAAATAGAAAATAGATGGATTTTGAAATTATCAGAGAATGTAACTTTGTAAACTGGGATGCTTTCCTAATTCCTATATCTTTAAAGAGCATTTAGTAGTGATGAAAAGTTCGTAAGCCTTATGGATATAACACTGTTACTGTAAATGTCTTGTATCATCTTGATAAGTAAAAACAATCTCTGGATGACCTTCCAGCCCATCTAGATTTTTTAAAATTATCTGTATTGATATTGTAATCATGTGAGAAGTGCTAGCAGACTTTGTCAGATTTTTCTTTGCAGACATTGTCCAAATTGTCATTTTTACTGCCACATAAGCTATACCATAATCTTAATTCTGAAATATATCATCTTAAAACATGTTGTAAATCTACTTGTTCATTGTTTTTTGGTTTTTTTTTTTTTATTCAGACCTCCATAATGTGGATTTTATGTGGAGAAAAAGTTAAGCCACAAAGTATTAAGTATCAAGAGGCTGTGGTAAATTTTTCCCTTCTTAACATCTATGTGGTAGCAGGGCATGAATCTAGGAGTAAACTAAAGAAAACTTGTGATGAGTATGGACCTAGCAATAAGGTGAGAGAACTTAGGAGATAACTAAGGTGCTCTACTTGAGTAAAAAGTAGTTTGTGTTAAACAGCTAATTCCTGTCAAGTTTTCAAAAGAGGACTTTGGCTTGCATTCAAATAAAAATTTGCACTGACTCCATTGATTTTATACAGGGAAAGCCCTGGGGCTGCAGGACTTACTCCTCAGTCTAGTAATCCAGATATTATCTGCCCATGAGTATGTAAGTACCACACAAGGGAGAGAAAGAGATCACTTCCTGTATGTGATTTGCAGTCAACTTCTTATCTAATATTATCCAAAATTATATTTCTTGCAGAGTACTGAAATATACTTTGTCTTCCTCAAGTAACTTGGACAGTAAATACGTTTTTTGGGGGAGATTAACCTTTTCCCTTGCTGATGATTCCTGTGTGCCCTACTGCACAGCCTGCCATGGCATTTGAATACAAGGATATGATCTGACACCTCCTCTAGACCTCTTTGTGCTCTGGTGCTTAAGCCAACCTTTTTCCAAATTCTGCAAGAGATACTTCAGGAGGCTGCTTTGTGGGTGGAAGTGGATGCAGGAGAATTACGCCCCGTGTGCCATTTCAGGCATAACTCTCCTAAGCTCTCTACCTGCAGTGCCTACACAGAAAATCTCTCATGACTTGTTTAGTGCATTCTTGTGGCATGCCCTTCCTAGTCCCTTTTATAGAGGAAACTGAGCTTGGATTATAAGTAGCTGGTTCAACAAACAAACAACACTGATGCATGGAGCAGGTGAATCAGGGGAAGAGCTGACAGACTCTTCAGGGGTCTGAATATATTTGAAAATCTGCAAAGCAGGTTTACAATGTTCTTAATTCTAGTCTGTGTTCATATATGCATGTTGAGTGAGAAGAGTATTATATTTTTTTCTCTGAAATGAAACACTCCAAAATTATGCCTGATACAATTAAACACAGCTGCAACATATGCTACATAAACTGAAGTTTGGTGCAGTCAAAAGTCAATGCTACTAGAGAGTTGTGCAGTTTGCTTGTTCAGGGATGTGTGCTGTAAACATGATGAACCTTTTCCTTTGAGAACATTTTACTATATTCTTTCTTTGTTACATTTACTTTTCTATGGTTTAAGCCGGAGAATGTAATTTGCAGAATTTTAACAGTGTTTTTTTAAACTGCTGGGATATCTTTATCTCTGTATTTGTCAACACCTGAGGACTTACATTTGAGATTGTCTTTTATTTAGCAGAAATTAGGGCTTAAATGGAAGTTTTGACTTGGAGGCCAAGACTGTTAGTTGCATTGTCTTGGTGTCTATTTTGCTCACATTTGGATTAGTTTCATTGTCTTTTCCATAGATATGAATTAGCCTTTTTTGTGAGTATTTGCTTTCTACTGAGCAGTTTTGAAAGGTGGTTAAACATTATTTTTGCTTTAAGAATGGCTCAGTTTAAGTTACATCTTCAGAAGGAAAAAAAGAGAAATTTGCATTGTATTAGGCATATACATTCAATATGTAACTTTTATTTCAGAAGAGAAAATAATCTGAAACTTTTATAAAAGAAATGGTTACTGATACATAGAACACTTTCTGCGTTCATTCATTCTTATAGGTTCAAGGAAATGAAATTTCATTCATGTTTGGCATATGATGTGCGTAATCCCATAGAGTTCAAAGTCTTGTTTCCCCCTTCAGTACTGGGAATCTGGATTTCCCAACACAATGTGGTCACAAAAAATGAATTAGCACTGACGCAGAGCTCATGACCTCCTTGGCGCCAAGGGGCTACAGTTAACCAATTTCCTGCAAGGATATAGTTCAAGGAAAGTTTCTCACCGGTGCCTAATGTAATTTATATGATCATATTTACTTTTTCTTTTAACTTTTGTAGGAATGACTTAAAAAAAATATCTATTTTTAACATACTTGAACACCATTCCCTCACTGAAAATAAGAATAAATTCCATTGCCTTTGTATGTGCCCTGCTTGACTGCTAAGTCCATCATTTTGTTATTTCAGCAGACTTCAAACGTGTAATAAATAAATTTCCACTGGGTTGGCACTTCCTTTTTGTTTCCTGATGTAGGGATTTATTGTTCTTTGCAGGTCTCTTGGGATTTTGTAAGCTTTCTCAGAATGACCGATTTGAACACAAATTCAACCATCAGAATTTTCAGAAAATGTTCACACAGAAAAGCCAATAGTGACAATTTTTAGAACAATAGTGACTGCTGCACATTGTATGAGATCAAATGCCTTCTCAGGTGTAACAGGAGATGTAAACAATGATGGAATTGACTCAAAATATTGTTAGTCATGAGATTAGAGTCAGTTGCAGGGAAGGTTGTTAATGTGAAAAGTTGTATAAGGAAATGCTCTTAGAATAAGGATTTCTCACAAGGGATGTCTATATATGCATAAAAATACTAATATGGTCACTTAGACTACTACTCAGTAATTTGGAAGCTTAGCACATAGTGCAGAGATGAAACAATATTCAAGCTACTTACTGAACCCATAGGATAAGAATGTAGTAAAATTTCACTACATTACAAACTCCTACAATAGGAACAATATAGTTGAAAGACCACAATTTGGTCTAAACTATGTTTTAAAACCTCCTTAACCTTATAGAAAACAGTTTTGCTGTTGGTAGGAGTCTGCTTAGAATGCACTTGATCTTACTTAACAGTTCATTAATGGTGTGACATTTAATTTTCTGTCTTATTTTTCCATTCCTCTTCCATGTGGTGTACCTTGAGATTTGCAGTATTGCTCAAACTCTTGAAAAAGATAACAGGAATTTTAGTAGAAACCCGTTGCTTAATTTTGTTTAAAAATACTAACCAAAGTTGTGGGTTGTGTCTTCTCAAATATGGTGTTTCCTGTTCACACAGGAAGTAGGGGAGAG
>WAAB01016899.1:72548-120712 GCA_013389865.1 Piaya cayana | reverse complement strand
AAAAAAAAGGAAAGAAGTGAGATGGAGGATAGTGGTATCTCTGTTTATTTAATAACGATGCACTCTTTTTTTTTTTTTTTTTAAATAAACCATTTGAAATGGATTCTCAGTAAGGATTTTTAAGTACTTACCATTTTTGATTCATGATCGAGTGAACGTTGCATGAATTATCGGTATGGCCATGCAATTTCCATTAACAGTAATAGTAATTGTAAGCAGGTAGAAAGATGATGGCTTATCCTATGATCCCACTCATTATGAAGTAGTTAACTGATTAAGGTTAGGATACTGCANTTTTTTTTTTTAAATAAACCATTTGAAATGGATTCTCAGTAAGGATTTTTAAGTACTTACCATTTTTGATTCATGATCGAGTGAACGTTGCATGAATTATCGGTATGGCCATGCAATTTCCATTAACAGTAATAGTAATTGTAAGCAGGTAGAAAGATGATGGCTTATCCTATGATCCCACTCATTATGAAGTAGTTAACTGATTAAGGTTAGGATACTGCAAGCCACTTCATACCATCAGTGAACTCTCTGCAACCCCATTATCTTCATTAGGCTTGTGTGGGTGTAATTAATTGGTGTTTAGTTAACAGTTGTGTTGAATGAAGAGAATTTAGTTCTGTTTCTCTTAATTTTATTGCCCCCATGGTGCTAACAGGCTAAAGTGTAATTAAAAACTCTCTAATCAAAGTAGAGGTACCAAGCCCCAAGGAAGAAACCCAGGGAGGAAAAGTCTGTTGTGACTCTGGCCTCTGAGAAATGACCAGGTACAACAATATAGAAGTTCTTTTTTGTTTTGAATGTGTTCTACTTAGATTAATGGATACATTTAAGTGTATAGAACTGGCTGTATAAGCTTGCAATCTTCTCTTTCTTAGGGGTATCCAGCAATGCCATATTTTGATGTCTTCTCAACAGATTTTCTCCCAGAATAGTTTAGATTGCTTAGTGTTCTGGGTAGACAGAGACATGGATCTTTTGTTTCTTTCAAGGGCAGCTGTACATATATTTTTGTTTTTCAATCACCTCTTGCCTTTGCTTTAACTCTTGTACCAGGGAGTAAATTATGATCAATTGCTCCTCATTTATGGTATCATATTGTGTGTATTCCTTTTTTTGTGAGATGCTTTGTATATCACTTGAGTGTTTATATTGGACACTCTTTGCTTTTTTGCTGTTCTAAAATGTTGCTTTAAAGATATAAACTTGCCCCTTAAATCAATTAAGATCATGGTCTCACTGCCATCTGTGTTCTTGTAGGATTTCACAGAAGTGTAATGTGTGCTCATTCTACTGACAGGGGCTTCTTTGAAGTCAAGTCTGAGTACATAAAAATTGCATGACATTTCCAATAAAATCAAGATCACCTTATTAGCTTGGCATTACAAATGCTCTTGCACAAGTACATTACTCTTTTTGAGGCATTTTAATTTCTTAAATTAAAAAGCCTTTTAAACTATTTTTCATTTTACTCTTAAAAGGCTTCTGTGTTGTTTCTTTTCATTCTTAATATTCTGCATTCTAAAAAGAATAAGCTTCAGTAACAAAGCTCAATATGACTTGATGTACAAGAGTAAACAAAAGCTTTGGTCCTAAAATACAGCTGATAATTGCATTTAGATTGGGCTTTTAGTTTACATTAAAAAAAATTCCTATAATCTGAGTATGTAAGTTTTCTACATATATAGAGAGAGTATATTTATGATGTATACTGGACACTCGGAAATTTCTAATAATGATTTAGGGCTTTTCTTTCCCCCTCTAGCATTATTTTTTTAATTTCCATAGTACTTGTGTAAGAGTTAATTTGCATTGAGTAATCATTCTCCGCTCCAATGGTTACTTCAAGTTGAGTGGGTTTGAGTACTAATTTCTTTCTAAAGTTTGAGGATTCTTCCCGTGGGTCTGTTCAGCTCCTGCTGTGCGAGGGTGCGCCCAGCCTTCTCCAAAGGCTGAACCACAACATGAGAGCTGATAGACTTTGATTTATCAGTCTAAATGTAAAGATGATTTGGAACACGTAGTATTTGAAGGAAGGTTTTGAGCTGATATTTAATTTACAGAAGATTGCCCTCAAATTTCAGTAACATGATTTTTTTTTTTTTTTTAGTGTGTAGATTTTTCTCCTGTAATCCACAGGTTACTGATGAATGGTAGGTTTGGTCTGGGACACCAGTTTACTGCAGGATTCTTTGTGTGTGCATTTTGAATTAACAGTTATGAGCATTAAGGCATTATTGGAGTCTGCCTAGCTCAGGCACCCTGACACGATGGGTTACAGAGAGCTTTGTCTGCTTATTGTCCACATGATGTTGTGAAATGTTAGTATGATTAGAAATATATACAGATTTGGAATCTTACCAGTCTGTGAAATTCATATTAAATGTTTTCTGTGGCATGAAAATAAAAACATGTGCTCGTACATCAGTTGCTGCAGATCAGGTATTGATAGAACTTCAAGAATGATATAGCAAAACAGCCATAATACATTTGCAATTTATACAAGCCAGCAATCAAACTTGAAGGTGAACAGAGAGGTAGAAAAGTGGGAATATGGACTTAACTACCCAGCCTCAGAAGTAGAAAAATTGATGCTGAAGGAAAAACATATTTTCATGTAAGTCAGTAGAATTTGTACTTACTTGCCATCTCTTTTTTACCGTCAAAATGATTTTCTTGATATTCTGGTTTGAACCTGCAGTTCAAATAGCAGACAGAAAAAGAAATGTATTAGAAAGAATTACTCTTTTCTACTTTTCTGATGTGTTTGTTGAAATGAGATACCCTTCTGAAAAGAATGATTTGATGCTTTTTTAAAAGGTTCTGATAGTTAAAGAACCCCCCTTTTTTTTAGTAAATATTTCTATTCATTATTTCCACTATTAAAAAATGTGCAGAAGATATTTTTTAAACTACATATTTTTAGCTTCACCCTTCAGGCTTTGCATCTTCCTCTTTCTTTTTATATTGGTTTAGAAATCCCCTAAATTTGCTCAAGTCTGTGGAGCAGCACTTGCAGTTGCAAATACAGGAACTTTAGGAGTGGTTGGACACAATCTGCAGGTTATCTGTTGCTGGTTAGTAGATCAAAGGCTCACATGGCTGGGAACTGAAGTCTGGGGAGTGCAGATGAACTGGGGGATCTGTGGACACATGACAAAGTCTGAAAGTCAAGTTACTTACAGGTACGTAACAGGTGAAGTAAATATCACAGTGAGTGGGAAATGATATTAACTGAGTTCTCAAGATGTTGAGAGAAGCCTTTCCAATTTCGTCCAGTATATGTGAAGCTGGCAGCAGAAGGGCTTAAGGGGTTAAAAAGGTAATTTTGCATTACTATTGAGAATTAGGGCTTTCCTGCATCCTGTGATTTTTTTTTTTTTCTTAGACACATTTTTTGGGGACAAACTGAGTGTAGAAGAAAAGGAAGAATGGCATTTTTTTCCCCCTGGTATATCTCCTGATTTTTACAACCTTAATCACTTGGGGCATGTCTTGAACTTTTAACCTTCTTTCCCCAGTGCTGATGCTGTGAATAATGCACTCTCTTGCCTGACACATAACTAGATTGCAGTTCAAAGTGGATGTCACAAACACTATTGCACCATCTGGAGCAAAAGCTTCACTATCATTTCAGGATAAGCCTATAAGATCATATGAATTTATAACTGACTTCATTTTTTCCCTTGCACTAATTCAGATTTAATTAAAAAATAATATTTAAAAAAAACCCCAACCCACCTTGCCTCCTGTTGCAGGCATTTTTTGCCCCCAGATTTTCAGATCTTGTATAAAAGTTGTATTACATTTATAACCATTTTAATCTTACTTTTTTGCTGTAAAAAAGATTTAAGCAGTTCCCCTAAGGCTATGGGAAATATTGTTGAATTGTGGAGATAAAATTCTCTGGTTTCCTTTACTTCCATTGTTAACTTTAATAGTTTTCTTCAGTTCCAGATTCAGTTAAAAATGAAAAAAAGGAAAAAGAATTATTGCTCCTACATATTCTTTAAAATGTGGATGTTTTTGAAGCTGGATATGAGTGTAAAATTTTCAAAGTGAAAAGCTTTTCAGAGTATGACTTCAGAGGAATATGTGATGCAGTTTAATATAAGATACTTCGCCATATGTTTGAATAACATCCACTGATGCAAGGAAATATACCTTATTTTGAAGGAAAAAAATCTACTGACTGCCTTACTGCATGGGGGTGTATTCATTTGTCCACAAAATAATCTTTTTATAACCCTGACTGAATTTTATACCAAGCTGGCTGTGTGGCTTGTCTCAAAAGTACCAGATTTTGAGTGAGCTCAAACACCTTTCATTTCCACTGCAGGCTGATGAGGCTTGTGAATCCACAGCATGTCTAACCAAATGACTTAAAATAAGAGATCTGGGAACATGAGGTCAGCCTGGTGGGTTTGCAGTGTTTTGGAAAAGAGATGACCATTGGAGAAATAGCCAGGGATGGTACATTCGCACAGAGAGGATTAGTTCAGATTTCAGATTCCCCTCTGCTCTGAAATTAAGCAGTGGCTGATACAGACATAGATATATAGGGACTGTTTCTAGTGCAAAACCTCCCTTTGTTTTCATCTTTAAACTTTGATAAATGGGTTTCAAAAATCAAATACGCATGGGTAAGCAGAGAGATATTTGACTTCTGAATGTGACTTGGTTCTGGAAACTATTTTTGGTTCCCCACAATTACTGGGAACTGTACTGAATAAGTAAGGTAATTAACAGGATGGTGTTGAGTAGAAAAACTGTTTTAGTATTAACCCAGTATTTCAGATTCCTAGAGCACAGGGGTGTGGCTTTCAAATGATTTTTCACAAAGCTTGATCTTTCTTGAAGTTGTGGAAATTACAGTATCACTGTCATTTAGGTTGGAAGAAACCTCTCGAAATCATTTTCTCGATCTTTCCTGTTCAGGCAGGGTCAGCTTGAGCAGGTTGTCCAGGACTGTGTCCAGTCAGGCTTGGAACGTCTTTCCAGAGGGAGTCTCCATAAGCTCTCTGGGCCACCCACCCCAGTGTTGGAATACACTCACAGAAAGCATATTCTTGTGATAATATGATACCTTTTAATTTGTGCCTGTTGCCTCTTGTTTTACCAGTGAGCCCTACTAAGAGGATTCTGGCTTCCTCCTCTTCTTTCCCTCCCATTATTTTATGTGTGTATTAGTAAGAGCCCCTTGAGCCTTTTCTGCTCCAGGCTCAAGACTTTCAGATGTCCCCCCTTCTCCCATTACAAAACACGCTCTAGGCCCTTCATCATCTTCATGCCCTGCTCACACCTCACTTCAGTAAGTTCATCTCTTTCTTACCTTAATTGCACAATGGAGATCGTGCAACCACGTTTAGTTATGGTGCATTTATGTGGTGCGTTTGTGTGTAAGAAAAGTTGTGGTTTGATGGAGCATAACTAGAAGTGTTCTTAAGAATAGTGTTCAGTTTCTGCCACTACATTTCTGTCAGGGTTTGTGAAGTTTTTAAAAACCATGCATATTAATCCACTGAAAATACTGCCCAGGTGCTATATATTGCATCGACAGGAATGTACCTTTAACTGAGATACAGGTCTGGTGCTTTCATTTCTTACAAAAAGCTGCTGAGAGCAACATGAGGGGAGGAACCGAGAGGAAGAATTGGCAGGAAACCCTCCATCTCCAGTTGCACGTTATGTGAAACGTACCTAGAGCAACGAGAAGGGCAACATGTAAAACTCATCAGGCTTCAACCAGAAAGCAATCAGTACACCTAATGTGTCCAAACATCCATCATCAAAATCACTGCCTTCCTCAGCAAAGAGAGAGGATATATTTATTGTTAACGGCTGATGTCTAGTAATCAAGGCAGGAGTAGCAACTGTACAGAACTGGTTTTGTCATCATGTAAAACCTGTACGTTTTTTGACTCTGCCAGTTTATTGATACTCCATTACCAACCCCGCTCACAGGGAGGGAAACAGTCCTTTACGCACAACCTAGAATATTTTGACACTGCAAGCTGTGGATAAGTAGCACAATAAAATTGTTTTGAGAACTGCTTGCTATTTTACTCTCTTAAATGGTATCCAAACACTTACAAGCTTAAATCCACAAAGGACTATTGGATCATCTACTCCTGACCTCTTGTGTATGCCGTGCGCTGTGTTTTTTTGCACATGATCTATGAGTTGAAAGGTTTTTAGATTTTAATTTGTGATTAATTGCTGCCCTACTTTCATCAAAATATCTTAATAAACAGCGTAGCTCTTAATTAGCAATTTTGTGGTTTAATTCTTCCCAGATTCTGTGAGCATCCAATACAACAAGCAAGAAAGAGAGCACAGGGACATCTTAAATTCCCTGGCTACTTTTCAGAAGAGAGTAAAGCTTTTCTTTTGTGTTTCCTATTTATAAATGGTCATTTTTTCAGGGCTGCCATGAAGTGTTTGTGAAGCTACTGCACCAGCATGCCCTGTGATGGGAGTTCATTCAAAGGCCACGTGTTTTCAGGACAAGCATCAGTAGCAATTACCACTTCCAGCTTTTCTCTAGAAGTGTGAGTTTTTGTCAGTGGCTCCAGAGTCAGGCTGCTAGTCTGAGATTCAGACACAAAGGGAGATAAGTTATTCTCAATTTCCTGCATCACAGTTCTTGCTGTTGGAGTTTTAGGTAGAATTTCCACTCTGTTTTTGATGAACAATTTGTGGGATTGTCTGTGTGAAAAAAATTGAGCCTATTGTAAACTGTACTTGTGAAAAGAGTAAGAGGAAATGGTATTTCATGTCTGCTGAGTCCTTTTACTTCACTGCTGTGAAACAATATATCATCCAACAAAAGCTTTAAAGTAATTCTGAATAAGTTATATAATGGACTTCACAAACCACTGCTCAGTTTAATTGGACACCTATACTGTAATTCATACAGCTTACCAGGGAGCGAGACCTACAGCATGTGGCTCTACATAACAAAACACAACTGTGAAATTGTTCTAAAATAGTACTGCAATTTCTGAAATATTCAATGTCTAAACAACTTGTTCACTGGTTCTCTACTTCATGTAATTAAACTTGTGTAAGCCTAGTTCAATTATAATGCAAGATCAGAGCCTGTATCTCCCCAGGTATCCTATCAGCCACACTGATTTGGGTGTTGGTAACCACAGAATGGCTTGGATCAGAAGGAACCTTAAAGCCTTTTCAGTTCTGCCCTACCTGCCATAGGCAGGGACACCTATCACCAGATCAGGATGCTCCAAGCCTCATCCAACCTGGCCTTGAATACTTCGAGGGATGGGTCATGCACAACTTTTCTGGGTGACCTGTGCCACTGTTTCATCACCCTCGTTGTGAAGAATTTCTTCCTAATATATAATCTACATCATCTCCTTTCCAATTTAAACCCATTTCCCTGTGTCCTGTCACATTACACCCTCGTTAAAAGCCCCTCCTTGGTTTTCCTGTAGCCTATTTCAGTACTGGAAGGTGCTATAAGGTCTCCCTGGAGCTTTCTTTTCTTCAGGCTGAACAACCCCAACTCTGTCAGCCTGTCCTCATACAGAAGGTGCTCTAGCCCTCGGATTATTTTCGTGGCCACGTCTGGACCTGTTCCAACAGTTCCATATCCTTCTTATATTGGGGATTCCAGAACTGGACATAAGACTCCAGGCAGAGTAATCTTGTGTTTATATAGATAAAAGAGCCAGCATGTAGTTGCCAGCATGGAGTTCCTTACCAAAAAAGTATGATATTTCCCTATGGTGGTTCCACAATCACTTGGCATGTGAATAGCCTGTAGTGATCCACCTACTGATCCAGCTCTCCATCCTTTTCACAAAACCCTAAGAAATTCCCAAAAGCTATCTATTCTTTATGGAAATTATGTAAAAAAGATGTGGTGGTTATGACATTGTGATGGTTTATTATTGGTGACAGTACAGAAAAAATGTGATATGGAAAATGATAAATGATGAGGTTTTGTGCAGTTCTGATTTTGTCCTGAGTAAATTTTTGCAAGCATGGATTTTCAGTCAGATAAATGGGGATCTTGATTTCATACAAAGTCTCTACAGCTTACGTACTTCTGAGACAAAAAAGCGTGAAGGCTGGGTGTGCTCTTGAGTTGTTGACCAATGCATAACCTCAATTGTTTGTGAGAAGTGACGGCATGTGTTTCAGATGAAGAAATGAATTAAATGCTGTCTCGAACTATCTCTGTTATTTTAATTGAACTTAGATTTAGAATGTGGTATTTACCTGCCCTTTTCCTGGTATACAGCATTTCTCTGCCAGCTGTCGCCCCATAAAGCTACAGAGCAGGGCTACAGAAAACATAGTTTTTCTTGAATATTTAGCAAGTCACTGTTTTTAGCAAGTGTCCAAACCAGAGTGCTGTTAAACTCACAATACTATTTAGTAACTCCACCCACTTCCTCAAGCCATTATTTTAAGACTTCAGGACATTATTTTAAGTTTAAAAAAAGAATTGCTTTAGTTTGGTTTCTAAGAAATGGAATAGGAAGTGGGGGGAATGCAGAAGAGGTGATTGTATTACACTGTCTTCCAAAGCTTAAGTAAATTAAACCCAAATCCAAAGCAAATGAGAGAATGTGAATGTGTGTGTGTGTTTATGATATTTAGCTGCTTAAAGAAGTAATGACAATATAAAAGATGCTGAAAGTGGTGCTTAAAAAGCAAGATTTTTCAGGAGACCTGTCCACTGCAAACTTGCTATGCATACGCAGACACATCCATATAGAGGAGCTGCTTATTTTTTGCCTCCTTGTTCTTGAACTTCCCTAAGAGCTTTCAATTGCTCTGACATTTTCAGCCAAGGAAGTAATAGTTGTTGCTGAGCAGTATTTCACATGCAATTATCTTATTTGATCATTGGAGAAATCCCCACTAGAAAGAAACCAATACGATCAAGTTAAATCATTATAGGAAGGCAAGAGAAACAGAGGCAGGAACAAACGGAGGAAAAAGGGTCTCATCTCATTAATGGGAGCCTGTGCTACAGGGTTCAGAACAGCAGACAATGGAATTTGCCTGTAAGACAAAGCTGTGGAGTTGCCTCCTGTAGCTATTGACAGGTCTGTATCCTTGCTTCCAGAGCCTATTGTGGCTGGAGTGCGAGGCACCTGCGGAAAATGTGCCAGGACTAGGCAGGGAGCAGGAGCTTTTCAATAAGCTGTCACCTCTATCTCCCTTCACCCACCCTTCTGGTTCCCAGTGGGAGAGGAGAAGCTGTACTGAAGAACTAAACTGGAGAACAGTCATGTGATGGGAAAAGGGTCAAACATAGGCACCGCACTGTTAGCAACTTTCTGAGCTGTGTGTGATTTGGCTTTCTGTGCAATTCCTGAAGTGCATTTATTCTTTTGGTTAATGTTGCTTTTAAGCTAATGACTTCAAAAAACCTGCTTCTTACGATAGGCAAGTCACCATATCAATGTTGTCAGCAAATATGGTTTTTAATATTTATCTCTTTCTGCTCTAGAAAGAGAAATATGGATTTTGTTTTTGTAAATTTACTGGTAAACATTGATTTGAATACTTCTAAAATCAGCTGCTCACTTGCTCTCACAGGTGACTCCAAAGATCAAGCCAAGCTGCCTACGTGGATTTGTAGACTTCTATTTTGCATTTAAAAATTATGTTTGGAGGTTCATATTGTTTTAATGTTTCTAGAATGTCCTTGAAGGCCACACATACTTGTTTGAAAAGGGAATAAAAGCACTTGTTTGCATGCACACACAAACACAAAGAGAGAGGAAGAACCTACATGGCATGGTGTATAGATCCCAAAGCATTTACAGAGGAGAGGGTTACTGAACCTGTGCACACGCAGTCCTTGTGTGCATGAGCATATTCATATGTATCATGTGTGCGTGTGACATCCTTTTTGTTTTCTCTGTGGGTACAAACCTTGTTCCCATGTGTGCATATTATTAGTAGTGCAGAGGGCCTGGAGTCATGCATTGCTATACCAGGCGTAGCACAAACACAAGACAGAAGCTCCTTTAAAAGAAACTAAACAGGTTAACAAAGGCTGCATCTACACAGTGGTGTAGAGCTATGTTGTGGTTTGGCCTTATTCTGGGATTTTGGATACAAACCTTGCTGCATCCCAGTCTCAGAGCAGGAGAGGTGTGAGGCATCCAAAGGTATGGGCTGTACATCACCTGATAGGGAAAACAACAAGTGTAGCGCTTCTCCCTTTGTAATGAGGGCAGGGTTGAGGGGGAAGGCTGGCTTATGTAACAAATAGGGATGAGGTAGAGCCAAGGATATTTTTCCCTGCTATGGCATTTACATGGCTTGCAGACAGTCAGGGACTAGAGCCTCTGGGTATGGCAGTGTGCGAGACTATGACAATACTGTTATTTCTACTTCAAATACGTGGATTGATCTGAGAAAAAGGAGGACCTCCCATTGGCTGCAGAGCAAGTCTGATGAGTTGGGATTTGAACCAACATCTTCACATCTTCATCCCAAGTGCTTTATGGGGAAGATCTATTTTAATCTCATATTTCTTTTGCACTGTAGTTTAGAAGGCAACAGGGATAGTCTGTGGAGCCACAATGTGATAAAATGATTTCCTAACAAATGAAAACATCTTTTTTTTGGTAGAGCATAGTTGTTGTTGGTAACAAATGGCTGTTACAGATGGAGGGATACTCCAAAACCTAACCTAATATAGTCTTTATCAGGCCTAAGGGAACAACCCAAGTACTATATTTTGTAGTTTCTATTGGAGAAAGGAGCTAATGAGCTCAAAAGAAATAAAAGGAGCATGTTCATGGGAGACAGATGTAAAATATCTTGGGACTGGACACCCTTCCAAGTTCTGCAGAGTTATCTGTTAAAAAAATTCATTTTCTTGTCTCTTATCTCTGAAAAACTGTGTCAGGATTTTGGTCAGGTATTGATAAATTGCAGAAACTCTTCAGTTACAGAACCTGCAGAATAAAACTGAGTACTAATAAACTGTCTCAAGGCTGCATGCTCTTTTGTAGGAATAAATAACTTTTCACACATCAATTGCTGCCAGTGGAGACTTAATTAGGAGAGGTTGTTAATATGCCTGAATGGTATTTTTTTGATAATTTTCTGTCAAAGGTAATGTACAATGATTAGAAAAATTATAAGGGAGGAGGAGGAGGATGACAGCATTTTCCTAGACATTCATCCTTTTACACCACTGTAGCGTTTGAGAGCTCTGGCAAAGGATTGCAGGCTGTCTGGGGTAGGTAGCTCTTCTGGAGTGTAATAGAAAAGCACAAACCCCAGTGAATATGCTTAGAACAATCAGATGAATATGTGGTTGTGCATCTCCGTTCCAGTGTGGGTTATGCATACTTCCCCCTGCAGATGACCCCTTAGGCATGTTGCAGGTACAGTTGCACTTAGTTGTTTGTTCCCTCACCGACACACTCCCCAAAAGGCCAGAGTTTGTGTCTGATTGTTTAAGATCTTACTTCTGCTTTGAATGTGCGTAGTTCACTTGGACAAACATTCTCTACATCCCCATCCCCCTTTGGAGAAAACAAGTGAACTATTCATGCAAAAAAAAGTGTGTGTGTGTGGTTGGGAGAGTGGGGGGGCGTGCGATGCCACCGACAAACCCTATTGAAATGCATTGGCTGTTCATTTACATTCACACTTTTTTTAATAAAAATGTTAACTAATGATGTTAAATGCTTTGCCAAAGGTCCTGGCGGGTCAGTTGCCGAAGTGCCATTTCTGCCTAATTAGGGCTCTTGTGGCAGCCCAGGGGCCTCCTGATGCAGTGGGTGACAAGCCGGGAGCTGACAGCTTCAATCGGCTCCAACAGGAAGGTTGGGGCTGGTCATGTTTTCTAACTCAGCCAGGTGTTAGCTGAATGTAGGGGGGGTCTTGGCCAGACCTGAGCATTCGTTTGATCTTCCTTTCTTTCACTTGTTCTATTTTGAGCTCTTCCCTTTGCCTGTCCCGTCTTGTGTCAAGGTCAAGAATGAGCTTGACCAAATCAGCAATTTCATTTATCTCTGGGAGATCATTAGCAGTCCTTCTCCCTCCTCTCCCCAAATAAACCTTAGGCACTGGTGCAGAAACAGCACTGATTCCAGAAACCAGGCACTGGGCGGTCCAGATATGAAAAGGAGAGGGGAATAAATGCAGATCCTTCCATAAATAAAATCTTTGTTACTTCTCTGTTGCAAATCTGTTCCTTGTTGTTAATGTATATTAAATATCTCCATCAAAACACCCTGAGTGACCCTCAAAACAAAAAATACTCCTACAATCATAGAAAAAGCCTAAAACATATTTAAAATTTTACTTAATCATTACTATAACAGAAGTGTTTTCTTAAAAACAACAAGAAAACCAGAATAAATTAAATTCTTCTTTGACCTCACCTGTTTTGTAGTAGCACACTGATGATGTTCATGCTTGTGATAGTTGGCCAGTTTTAGGTGTCTTGACAGCTGATGACTGCAAAATTGGATCATAGACATATTGGGGAATTGGCTTTTTTAAATGGATATCTTTTCTGGTTAATCAATGGCACCTTGACTTCAGCTGAGTTATGCTAAGGTAAAGTGAGAAAATAGCCCTTAAAACATAAACACGTTCCTGACCATTGTATAAATAACTCTGGATTTCAAGATGTTTTACCAAGAAATGGAACGAAGCATTAGACTGAACAAGGCTGAACTAATTGACTAGATTTCTTTAACCTGAGATGAATCTAATTTTCAGAAGTAGTTATGTTTTTCAGATCTTAAAACTAGATTTCAGACTTCCCAGTTCAAGCTCATGAATTTAACTGTTCCCTGTTCACAGGAAAGTTGCTGAGCAGGAATTGCTCCAGACTCTTTGGAATGAAACCACTGCTGAAGTAAAAGGCAGCAGTTGGGTACTAACAGACAACTGGTTAATAACGGTCAATAATATTAAAGGACAGGAAACAATAAAGGAAATTATATTACTTAATAGCTGTATCATAATGTAATGATAGGGTGTGGATTGTTTTTTTCAAGCAGGATGACTACAATAGGAAACAGTTGCGTCATTTCTTATTAATGTTACACACTTCTTTATTTCTTTGCCCTTCTCTCTGAACCAAAAGACAACTCAAAATAATTTCAGTTCTGGAGAAAACAAATACTCTTCTGTTGTATTCAGCAAAATCGTGGCTATCAAAGAGCAGAAAATTAGACCTGACAGCTGAGAAGTAGTCATACTTTCTGAGAGCAGGAATAATTGAAGTGTAATGCCATTCTGATACTTAGTAAAAAACTAATTTTCAGTGAGGACAACAATTGCAGCAGCAAGACATTCCAAAGAAGGTTACTTAAAAGTTGTGTTACATAGTTTAGTTTTATATTAAGACAGTGTTCCTATTTTTTTTTGATGAAATTTGTATTGAAATAGGAGGGTAATGTTGGGACGTGCATTTCTTTCAGGAGAAAATGTAACTAGAAAATATAAGGAATTACACTAGGTAGGATCAATCCTGATCTCCTTTCTGGCTCTGTGGTGTACGTCTGATTTTCCTTATGTCATCATAAAACCAACTTGGCATGCAGGACAGTTGCTGGCTGGGTGGGAAGCACACAGAGTAATTTCCAGAGAGGATTTTAAAAATTATTTTTGATATGATTTCTTCTTTTAAAAAATCATTTTCTTTTTATTATGAATGCGTAACTATTTCATTGATACCAGGAGTCAAGGAGCATGAAGTGGAATGCTTGCTTTTTCTGTATTACCAATTGCCTGCAGTCTAAAAGAATTTTAGCTGCCTTTTAGCAGCAGTATTGACTTTTTTTGGAAGTTGGTAACAGTGACAGTCCACAGATTTTTCACCAGAGAGTCCCAATGGGAGCAGTATGATTATGTGGGCTGGTAATACCAAAAATACTGATTGCCAATTTGATATTTGGTAATTACCAAATTGACAATTGCCTGCATTCAGTCCTCTGTCTTTAAATGTAGTTTGATCTGGTGTCGGCTGCCATATACTGTGGAGACCCTCAGCAGGTTTTAGAAGCACATACTCATCTGAAGGAGTGGATAATTTGTTTGTTGCATGCTGAAAAATTTTATTTGCTATTCATGTTATAACATAAAAATCAGTTACGTCTCAAACATACATTTTTAACATCTTACGGTGCAGTTCCTGGGAAGGTGAAGCTGTGATGCCGAGTTACTCAAATGATGAAAACAGCAAGCAAATGCAGAAAGCTGTGACTGTAATGCTGTTTTTGTTTTTAAAGGCAGTTACTGAAACCCGGCTTTGTCTCCCTGTTTTATTGTATCCACATACTGCAGCACATGAAATAGCCTAAAATGTATAATTCATGAATCTTAAGATTCTTAAGGTGTGTGGGGAGGACAAGGCTGCTCTACAAGCACATTCTCTCTGCTCTGTGCTGTTCTGGGAATATGCTTAGGAACTCTGGCTGCTGTAGCCTCCTCCTGAGTACGGAGAGTTGTATTAACCCACAGTGCACATCAATCCAGGCATCCTGCTTCATAGTTTATCCTCATAAAGCAAAGTGAATTGAACAAAGAGCACAGAATCGGGTTTTGCTCTGAATTTCCTCTCTATTTATGCGATTTGGAAATTTTTCTTTACCATTTTACTCCTTAAGCATGCTCAAGCTCAATATTCCTGCTGCAAAAGTTGCATTCCTTTCTTTGTGACTGGCTACTAGATATGTGCATTGTTCTGAGAAGGTCTTTCATTATTTCTTATTGATTGTGGTAATTTTTCCAATTGTGTGTTTTGTTGGGTATTTTTCAGCGTTTTGGGTTATTTTTCATGGAGGAAAAGGAAATCCTTTTATTGAAGAGTTTTGTATATGAATCTGCAAGAAAGCTACAGTTGATAAACTCAGTCTGACCAACAACAGGAAGAAAAGCCATGCACAAATAGTAGGAAAAATTCTGCTTCTGCAGAATTCTCACTGCTCAGAACAATCTTCCCCAAGACAGATCTCTGTGTGGCTCAGAACTGATATTTTGGCTACTGCTTGTCTGTTAGGGGCAGTCATGACCTTGGAGATACAGTGTGTGTTCGCTCTCCTTCCTTCTCTCACTGACTTAGGCGTTGGAGGAAGGCAGTGCCTGTCACCTTCTTAATAGAGTCTTTTTAATTCTTTTGCAGTTTAGGGCAGGAACAAACTGTGAGGCCTAATCAATGACCCATGAATCCAGTGAAGATTCACCCACTGACACGCAGTTAGCAATGATTCAGTGCTTTCATGATTCTGTGTTTCCACCCTTTTCACGTTTTCAGTCTTTTATTTCTATCTTCATATCAGATCAGTAGAATCCATCTGTTAAAGCTAAATACAGTGACATGAGGTCCAAAAAGGTCAGGCGCAGAACAGATTTCTTTCCTCCAGATGGAAGCTTTAAAACAACAGAGAATAATTACATATAAATGCAAGAATGCTCAGGTAACTGATCGGATTTTATCTGCCTGATCCTTGCATGATGCGAATAGAAGATCGACCTGTCCCTGAACTCTCTTGGCAGCTTCACGGAATGACTTAAACGAGATCAGCTAAAACGATTATACTAGATGGGTTTTAATGATTAGTCAAACCAATTTATCAGCTTGTTTCTCATTGGTACTTTCATTCTATCACAACACACGGGCCGACTTCACAGACTGGCTGCATCTTGTTGACAAAACAGTTCAAAGTTTTGGAGGTACAGCTTCGGAGGAGAAGTTACTCCATTAAATCCCTATGTGTGTGACACTGTATGTTGTGATACATCAGCAGTCATTGAGTTAAGCTGCTAGAATTCTTGACTTAAGAATGATATTTGGTGATATTAGCTTAAAATATTGGAACTGTAATGCTGAAACAGGCTGAAGACTTCCGAGCTCACAAAATCATCCACTGTAGAGTGGAAAAAATGAAAATCTATGATGAAATCAGTCAAAGGATTCCCTCCCTGATCTTGAGTATCTGGAAAGATGAGAATGAAAAAACCCCCAGAGTGCTTTATTGTGTTCATCTAAACTTTAGGGGGTCTGTTGAGGAAAGAGGATATTCCAGCTGAACATAATAGAGCAAATTCCAGAATGATTAGAGACTGTGATGTCTAATTAATTAGCTTTTGTGGCAGTTAATTAAGTGGTCAAGGGTAGAATATGAGGCAATATAGTCTGCTTATATGATACAGTAAAGCCAAAGTTTCTTTATGCGGTACTGACAGTGATGTCATTCCATTAAACTACAAAACTTGCATAGAAATATATTCATTAATAAGGTTTAAGACTTATAATGTTTTTAAAATGTGAGAATAAAAGTTAAGCTCATGGAAAAATCTTGTAGAGATTAGTTGGGCAAAATTCCTGTCTATAGCCTGGCATTCTGTATTACTCTCACAGATAGATAACCTTGGGATTTAAAATTCTACTTCCCGTCAATAAAATGAGCAGAACTTGGCTCAGAGGCAAAAAACCTTCTGCCTCACGAAGAACAAAGATGGAGATTTTCTGGTGGTTTTAGCAGCTTTAATGTTACATAGAAGAGTAAAAAGAAGTAAACAGGTTTATCTCTAAGATTGCTTCTTACATTTCCAAATCTAAAATTCTGGGGCTTTTTTAGTGAGTCTCTAATGTTTAAAGTTATAAAGGCAAAATGAATTGTGAATATAAAGTGATGTGATCTCTAGGATGTTTGTGAGATTGCTGGGATATCACTTAAAACCCCTTGAAACAAGTTATAGATTTCTTGCTGAAAATGCTGAGTATTACTGATAGCAATTCAGATATCGCTGGGATTATCCACTTTTGATCAGCTGTCTTTCAGTTTGTATTTTTGTGGGATGATAGCTGGAGAGTGCACAACTTCCTACAAGAAAGGTGGGAAGGGACTGTTCACAAAGGCTTGTAGTGATAGGATGAGATGGAATGGCTATCAATTGGGGAGAGGTAGATTTAGACTAGAAATAAGGAGGATTTCTTCAAAATGAGGGTGGTGGGGCACTGCCCAGGTTGCCCAGGGAAGTTGTGGCTGCCTCATCCCTGGAGGGCAAGGTTGGATGGGGCCTTGGGCAGCCTGATCCAGTGGGAGGTGTCCCTGCCCATGGCAGGGGGTGGGACTGGATGATTTCTTAGGTCCCTTCCAATCCAAACTATTCTAGGGCTCCATGATTCCTGTGAGTGCCATCTTATTGACAGCAGGATTGGGTACAGGTAAACGGTCAATCTCACTCTCCTTATGAATAAACGGAAAAAAAGGAGGTTCTGATGTAGATATGCTTCATCCTTAATTTTCCTGTGGACAGCTGGCGTAAATACACAAGGCTCCCTCCTCTCTCTAGAAGGATCTCCTGCTGTAGAATGTGGTTACGCTAGGGCTTGATGTCTTCATGTTTAAACCTGTTTGAAGTGTGTGGCCATCATGTTGCTAGGACCCAGTTGCCAGTGGACTGAGTGCACACACTTTGCCATCCCATATAGGATGTTATAATGCTATCTTGCTTAATGAGGTTGCACATCAGATGTCACACTTGGATCCTACAGGGTCAGACGTCAGAGGTCTACAGGGAGAAATACCAGGAAGAAATGAAATGGGTGGAAAGAGGAAATTGGGTGCCTGTCTTCCTACAATGACTTGCATGGAATGGGTAAGTGCTAATGGATGGTACCAATCCTGTACCTTTTCCACACAAAGACTTTACCAAATCTGTGTGCTTTTTCCATTTCTCTTTCCAACACAGAAACTGCACAACATTCCCTTTTCACTCATCTCTCCTTTTATTGAGATCTTCTGCAGCTTGTGGTAATACATTTCTTTTATTTCTTCTTTTTCTGTTATTCACAGTCAAAGACTTGTACTGTATCTCCAAACCTTTCTGATAGACTCCATAGAGAAGAAAATAATTCAGGGGAAAAATCTTTGAATGCATTTTTTTGAAAAATATTACTACTAAAGCTCTCTTTAAACTCCCTGCAGGTTTAATGAAAGTGCCTGTTAAATTTTCTGGGTATAGAAGAATAATTTGCTAAACAAAATCCCTCTGATAGTGCCTCGGTTGCCTATCTTCTTTTTTTTTTTTTTTCCCTTTAAACTTCAGAATAAATGAAAAATTGATCTGTATGGTCACTAAAACATTAAATTGTCTTATCTGTCACTTGTTCAACATTGGCTTCTTAAAAGGGAAAACAACAATCACAATCAGCAGTTTCTCAGTGCCTGGAAGAAAATAGAAGCTATAAATGGACAGATGAATTATGTGCTTCCAGTGGTTTTCAAGGGAAGCATTTACTGAGGGAGAAAATTGTTTTAATCTTATAACAACTAAGGAGCGTAGAGTTTGTAAAAACATGGAACACCTACACATAAACTTAATTTTTGTTGCATGGGAACATATACAAAGTAGCTTTCAACAAAAATGGTGGGGGAAACAAGCTCTTTCGTTGTTTGGTGCGCTATTTTATATCTTTAACAAATCTCTGCAAAGCACTCAGGGAAACCTAAACACAGTGGGTTAGTTGAATGTTCAGCCTTTACAGTATTACAAAAATAAAGGACTGAATCTTCTTTTAATATGGAAATAAGTATAAATTTGGGTGCATATATTTTCTTTCCTTATTTTGAAAGAGTGGAAGAAAAGAATAGGAGGAAGCTAGACTTGAACCCAAACAAAGAACAGCCTCCACATCCCTGTTTTTCATTTTCCTCTCCTGTGTCCATATCTAGATTTTGCTAAGAATCCACCAATGCAAAATACAGAGTTGCAAACCTGCCAGTAGGAGGCACGGATATCCTCTTTCTTTGATTATTTAATCCTGTCCACTAGAGCATCCTCCCCCCCCACCACCTTTCCCAACTGTTTTACATCCAATAGCAGAATGAAGCCAAATATATTTGGGGGAGTGGAAAAACAATTAGAAAACTTTCAGAATGAATACTCTCATTCTTTATTGAAGAACTAAGTAAAGAAAGTACTAGACATTCAAAATAACAGAAATTATCTGTTGGAAAATACAGAAATGTAATATCTGAATCCTTTGTTACGATGGGAAGGTAATAAGAATTGTAATCTGATCCTTAAAATGAAGCAGTTTTCTGACTGCAGATTTGGAAGCCAGGTAAGACTAAATACAGTTACCCCTTTTATCATTTATTACCAATTTTATCAATTTATTAGTACTGTTGTGATAATGTACCACCCAGTGTAACGATGAGACTTTTGTATGGCTGCCCTGTGTACTAGTGCAAGAGAACTGCTAAAGCTAGCAGGAATACTTGGGGAGAGGGGAGAAAGAAGAGAGAAGACTTTGGAGGACTGGGAAGTGAGGTTGTGTCTTTGTTTTTATAGAATCATAGACTCATTAAGGTTGGGAAAGACCTCTAAGATCACCCAGTCCAACCCTCAGCCCAACACCACCGTGCCTTCTAAGCCAAATCCTAAAGTGCCATGGCTACACACTTTTTGAACCTCTCCCGGGATGGAGACTCTGCCACTGCCCTGGGCAGCCTCTGCCAGTGCTTTGCCACTCTTTCAGTAAAGGAATTTTTCCTAATACCACACCTAAACCTCTCATGGCACAACTTGAGGCCATAATGTTGTTCGAATACGTGTGGAGCAGGAGACACCAAGGCAACCTGATACATAAAACATAGACTTTTGCACAGATGGCTTCTCTGTCAAACATTCCCAAAAACATTTTCCCTTCTTTACTAGAAGCATGTAGATGCATTGCTCAATGGTGGACTGGAAATATAGATCCCATTCCTTCTTCCACTGATGTTAAAGTAGATGTGCAACTGTTGGTAGAACTGTGAGCAAAACCTAAGAAAGGAGAATTGAACTAGTGGAAATACTTTTAGAAGGAGCGTTTTGTTCTGGAGAACTTACTAAGGTTGTCTGAGCCCCTCTTGAATGCAGGCTACAAATTTCCATTCAGGTAAAATGCCAAGCTAGTTCCCATCTGTTCTGTATAGCTGAAGCCGCATTGTGGGAGGTAGATACAGCCTGACACACATTGCTTTGAAGACTGAGTTCAGTTCCTTAAGGGTTAGTGAAATAACTGGGGCCAAAGCTCCTTTTAGTTGGTAGTAGCATGTGTGAAAGTGTTTGCCATGTTCCAAAGGCAGTGAGTGGAATATTATGGATGAATGCAACAAATGAGGCAGCTGTGGGGACAGGAAAGCTCAAGTTCTTGGATGGAAACTGATAACTAGAGATTCAGTCCTCGTGCAGAATTTTGGCAGCTGTTATTACTCATGAATGCCTGGGTTCGTTAGACCATAGGAAAAAAGAGAGGGTGAACAATATCCACAGGGGATAATTTTTACTTCACTTCGATTAGAAATAGCAGTCAACAACAGCAGTTGAAAACGCTGTAACTAGAGAGGAAGATATTTAGAGAAAGCAGATCCATGTTCTGTTCTGCAGAATGGCATTGCCGATAGGCTGCTACAGAAGCTGAAGCATGGGGTTAATTCATAATTTGTTTGGATGCTCACACAGTTTTCTCACATACTGTGGGGGGTGATATTGACACCTACTTGTCTTTTAAGAATTCAAGATATGTTTCAAAGTATTTGACTCTACATTTTCATGTCTTTTCTACAACACATTGCCACTGCTTACTCTGTTCTATGATGGACAGCAAGGCTTCCACATTCCATTTTAAAATTTTATTAGCACAAATTAGTAGTTTAAGTTTTAAACGGAGTGCCTACTTGAGAGATTTATCCACTGTTGCATACAAAATAACACTACTATTTTAATTGTATTTGATTAGAATCATAAAGTCATACAATGGTTTGGGTTGGAAGGGACCTTAAAGATCAATCACTTCCATCCCCCTGACATGGGCAGGGACACCTCCCACTGGATCAGGAGGCTAAAAGCCCCATCCAATGGTGGCCTTGAACACCTTCAGGGATGGGGCAGCCATGACTTCTCACCACCCTCATCATGAAGATAGGGATAGGGTGGACTGTTACTGTTTCTTAAGTTTTTTGCACCTCTAGATATAATGAAATAAAAAAACACACAGAAAAGATTTTCCAACCTGGCAGATGTTTAGGGTTCAGTACGTAAAGAATAAATGCAATTGCACATCATGAATAGAAAGCCAAGCAATGTAATAGGAATGACCGATGTTCAAGATCAGATGTCCTCCTAAGATGTAAGGACTGTGGTTTCCATGTGTAGTGGAAGATTTAATGCCTTAAAGAACAGATGTCTGTGTTCTAACGAACATGATACTCTAAACAAACCATGGTTGTTTAAGATTCTGCCAAAAGGATTTCTGTCAAATAAACCAGAAGGTCCTAATTATTGTAAAGGCACTGCCTATCTATTTTTCCTCAGCCTTGTTTTACTGGATTTTTTTAGGCTGTATTTGGGAAGAAAGCTGCTAAAATGTGCTAATTCATTATGCCTCTGTTCATGCAATGCTATTCTTGGTTTTATGGGAATCCCACAGAGGATTGCATGCATCAGTGTGGAATAAATGGTACAGGAGACTGTGTAGAAGCTCTCTACATAGAGGTATTCCTCATTTTTTTATCTTCCTTGGCATAATTCTGAAAGTGATGAAAAACCAGACCAGGGAAAGAAATGTTAGGAATAACCAGAATTGTTGTTAATGTGCCTGTCACTGAAATGCAGCAGGAAGGTTGACGATGAGGAAGGGAATTAAACGTGTGGAAGAATCTAGAAAATCAGAGTTTGTAAATAACTGCAGCCTTGAGGCTTTTAATATGTCAGTCACTGGTCTCTCCACTGAGAGCGGCTAAAATGTTTACAGTACTTTTTTGGGGGTGGATGACATTTAAAACCTCAGCAATGAAATACTTGCCTTTTTCATTTCAAGTAACTGCATATAAAGTTGTAGTTATGAAATGTAATTTTTGATTGCCACAAAGAAAGACTCGTAAGTAGGCATAAATCAGTTCACAAGTGTTACCTTCACGGTAAGTAATTCCTTATTGCCTTTATATTCTGTAAATCAAGGAGAAAAAAAAAGCGTCAGAATTTCTGTGGTTATTTCTGTGTCTTTTAGAGCTGGCCAATAATAGCTTAAGGGAAAAGGTAGGGTCAACAAAAGGTTTCATGAGGAAATATCGGTCAGATCGCTGACATCTCATCGCATCTCTTTCTCTTGCAGAAATTGAATGAGAAAACTAAGCCTATAAATACAGAGCTCTTAAATCTCTGGTCTTCAGATGGGTGAGATTCCACGCATGGGGCACACATTTCTGGGCAAGGTTAGGCAATAAGCATATATCCAGTCATTAAAAGAGCTGAATCCTGCAGCACGCAGCCTCAAGAGGGAAGTGTGTCTTCTAACGGGGCTCCTGTCAGCGCTGGGTCCTGCTAAACAGCATGTTCTCCAGCTGCAGTGCCACTGCCGTGACCTTTCTTTTGCTCCTTGACCCACACATCAGATGCAGCTGGTCAGATAATCATGGATCAGACTGACCACCTGCATCTGATGTGTGGGATCTGAAAGTGGGAGAGAAGCTGTGGCGCTGCCATTTAAAATCGTGCAATGCCGGCAGTGACAGGGTGTGATACAAAAGAGTGAGTCAGTGCATGAGACTTGACAGGTCTGCTTTAGAGCACAGCTGGGGATTCACCAGATCCCACAGCACGGGGAATGGGAAGGGAAGTGCTTGGTGTGCTGCCAATTCACCCTCTTTGCACAACAACCCTCAGAAGTCTGTTTCTGCCTGCATAACTTACCAGCCTACCTAATGAGACTTGCACCGCAAACAACGCAGATAAGGTTGTCTTGCAGATAGTGTGGAAAGCACTTCAGCCGAAGAAAACATGATTTTTAGCCTCTTTTCCATTTATTTCAACAGAGAGCTCTTGTTAAGTGTTCAGGTTTTGAGTCAATGTTATCGAAGTTACATGTTTTGACAGGTTCTCTCCTGTGTGTGTGTATATGGAAAGGTTCTTCATGTACCTCCTAAGTTGAGAGATATAATTTGAACAGAGAAAATTATGGTTCATAAAGTGCTCTTGTTAGGTGACATGACTACGCTTAGTCCACTGCAGGACAGCCTACACAGAGAAACGCATATTTCCATACAAATTACAGTATACTGCAGCCAAGAGATCAATTAGAATGTCTGCGACCAAGAACTCTCAAGTGTCTCCATTCAATCTGCCATTCAAACAAGATGAGAAACGCGTTCAATTGGTGTAAAGAATTTGAACTCTTTCAGGGAATGTGTAGAGACTGCCGGAAAGTGGCATTCCCTGCAGGGTGGGACTTGCAGATTCTGTGAGATCCAGCAGGGAATTTTAAGAGTTCTGTAACCTAACATTTTGTCTCCTGCTGAGAGAAAAATTGCAGAACCTGCTGAATATTGTGGAAAGGAGGAGAATTTTCCATTGGTCAAATATAGCTGACAAAGCCGGTGCTATTGGGTGTTACGTCAGTCAACTTGATCATCTTAAATCTACGCTATTTTTCATTTGGAAGGAACTCAAAGCACTTTGTATGCTGTGTTGCAGTTACAGCACCAACATCTCTGTCTGTGGAAATGCAGGTCTTTTAGAATGAATTATCACAGAAATAAAACCTCATAACTGTTTAACTCTGCACAGTTTACAGATTAAGACAAGAAATTAATGTTTAAAACACCTTGAAAATGCCGAATTGTGTATTTTCAGGGCAGCACAATATAATATTGTCTATTCTTTTGCTAAATGACTTGAATTACTTATTTGAGCAGTTGTCCAAAACCGTGGGTAGCAATTCAAAATGTTTCCCTTTCACTGAGATAATGAAAAGGAGGCATTTTGACATTAGGAAGAAATTGTTCATGAGGATGGTGAGGCACTGGCCCAGGTTGCCGAGGGAAGCTGTGGCTGCCCCATCCCTGGAAGTGTTCAATGCCAGGCTGGATGGGGCTTTCAACAACCTTATCCAGTAGAAAGTGTCCCTGCCTATGGCACAGGCACAGGTCCCTTCCAACCCAGACTGTTTTATGATCCTGTGATTCCTAAAGTATTTTTTTATCTCCATCATTGAGTGATTCGAAGCACTTCCGCTCCATTTTAAGCAAACATACTCCTCCCAGCAGTTAGTGAAGTATTTTTTTCATGGCTAGCTTGTCCCCTTTAAAAATCTCATGTGACTGTAGGAAACATGTTAAACCTAATAGAACAATTTCTTGGTACAAAGGTATTGGTTAAAAGAGAACTTTTATTCCGAAGCAGAATTTCTTTTGTTCATTAAGGGTTTCCCCAGATGACAGGGTCAGTGAAGTCAGCCTTGGGAATTGTTGAGATGGGGTAGAGTTCGCAGGTGTTTCCTTTGAAGCTCAGAGGTCCAAATTCCCTGGTAAGCTTTTTGTGTTGGTTGCTGTCCCACAAGTTTTATAATATTTTAGGATGCTGCTTCTTGCTCATTTTGGTGTCTGTTTACACAAGAGCTGATTTTAATTATGACCTGACTACTGGGTGCCTGATTTTGAAAAATCTTTTTCATAGGGATATTGGAAAATTTTTCTGGTAGGAGCTGGTTCGGATTCAGTATCAAATGTGAGTTTGCAGCAAGTTCAGCTTAAAATTCTTGATGTTTAGCAGCTCATTGTCTCAGGTCAAAATCTTCACCTTTCACCCAAGACCTATGCTGTAATTAATTTTCTAAATCTTAGGAGAGCTGTGGGATGGTTTTATTGGAAAAGTCAGGAGAAGAGTGAGTGAAAGACAGCTGAGAGCTATGTGCAGTGTGCTGGGAGTCAGGGGCAGGAGAAAGATGTGCTGAGAGCCAGGGGTAGGAGCAGGGTGTGATGTGCTGAGTGAGGAGTAGGAGCAGGGGTGAGCTTGCCAAAAGCAGTCCAGAAATAGCACAATGAGGGAGATGGGAAGGGTGAGGGGCTTTGAAAGGTTTCTTTATGAACTATTTTATGAAACATAATAGAAAGTGATGTGATATGGTCACGGGTAGAAGGGTATGATGTGCTGGGAGTGAGGGTGCAGGTTCAGGATGCAGGCAGAACCAGAGAGCCCCCAGATGCCAAGGAGCTCAGAGAGGTGCAGCTGTCTCCCAGAGGGAAGGTGTGCAGTCAGCTCCCAGATTCCCCAGGAGGCGGTGGCTGCAGGCTGTCCCAGCTCAATGTGCTCCCCTGTCACCTGGCATATGCATGTGGCACTCACTGCAGAGCTCACAGCTGTCCTGCCCTGGTTCTTTGCCACCCCCTGCCCACTTCTCTCTGGTCTCTGCTCCAGGAGGTCACTACACAAAGCAACAGGACGCCCTCCTCTGGATTGCTGGGTCCGGCTGGAGAGCTTCATGCCAAAAGCAGTCCAGAAATAGCACAATGAGGGAGATGGGAAGGGTGAGGGGCTTTGAAAGGTTTCTTTATGAACTATTTTATGAAACATAATAGAAAGTGATGTGATATGGTCACGGGTAGAAGGGTGTGATGTGCTGAGAGTGAGGGTGCAGGTTCAGGATGCAGGCAGAACCAGAGAGCCCCCAGATGCCAAGGAGCCCAGAGGTGCAGCTGTCTCCCAGAGGGAAGGTGTGCAGTCAGCTCCCAGATTCCCCAGGAGGCGGTGGCTGCAGGCTGTCCCAGCTCAATGTGCTCCCCTGTCACCTGGCATATGCATGTGGCACTCACTGCAGAGCTCACAGCTGTCCTGCCCTGGTTCTTTGCCACCCCCTGCCCACTTCTCTCTGGTCTCTGCTCCAGGAGGTCACTACACAAAGCAACAGGACGCCCTCCTCTGGATTGCTGGGTCCGGCTGGAGAGCTTCATGCCAAAAGCAGTCCAGAAATAGCACAATGAGGGAGATGGGAAGGGTGAGGGGCTTTGAAAGGTTTCTTTATGAACTATTTTATGAAACATAATAGAAAGTGATGTGATATGGTCACGGGTAGAAGGGTGTGATGTGCTGAGAGTGAGGGTGCAGGTTCAGGATGCAGGCAGAACCAGAGAGCCCCCAGATGCCAAGGAGCCCAGAGGTGCAGCTGTCTCCCAGAGGGAAGGTGTGCAGTCAGCTCCCAGATTCCCCAGGAGGCGGTGGCTGCAGGCTGTCCCAGCTCAATGTGCTCCCCTGTCACCTGGCATATGCATGTGGCACTCACTGCAGAGCTCACAGCTGTCCTGCCCTGGTTCTTTGCCACCCCCTGCCCACTTCTCTCTGGTCTCTGCTCCAGGAGGTCACTACACAAAGCAACAGGACGCCCTCCTCTGGATTGCTGGGTCCGGCTGGAGAGCTTCATGCCAAAAGCAGTCCAGAAATAGCACAATGAGGGAGATGGGAAGGGTGAGGGGCTTTGAAAGGTTTCTTTATGAACTATTTTATGAAACATAATAGAAAGTGATGTGATATGGTCACGGGTAGAAGGGTGTGATGTGCTGAGAGTGAGGGTGCAGGTTCAGGATGCAGGCAGAACCAGAGAGCCCCCAGATGCCAAGGAGCCCAGAGGTGCAGCTGTCTCCCAGAGGGAAGGTGTGCAGTCAGCTCCCAGATTCCCCAGGAGGCGGTGGCTGCAGGCTGTCCCAGCTCAATGTGCTCCCCTGTCACCTGGCATATGCATGTGGCACTCACTGCAGAGCTCACAGCTGTCCTGCCCTGGTTCTTTGCCACCCCCTGCCCACTTCTCTCTGGTCTCTGCTCCAGGAGGTCACTACACAAAGCAACAGGACGCCCTCCTCTGGATTGCTGGGTCCGGCTGGAGAGCTTCATGCCAAAAGCAGTCCAGAAACATCACAATGAGGGAGATGGGAAGGGTGAGGGGCTTTGAAAGGCTTCTTTATAAACTGTATTTTATGGAACATAATAGAAAGTGATGTGATAGGATTTATTATATGGTATAACAACTTGAACAGGCAGTGGGATATTCCAGTGTCTCCGTCCTCCCAGTATGACAGTTAAGGGTACAAAAAGGAAACAGAATATAGAAAGGTACTTTAAATATATGTTTGTATATCTATACATTTATGCATGTAAATCAAGTTTTTCAAGTTTATACGGAGATGGAGACCTTAGAGCACCTTCCAGTACCTGAAGAGTCTTCAAGGAAGCTGGGGAGGGACTTTTTAGAAGGGCATGGAGTGACAGGGCAAGGGGGAATGGGTTTAAATTGGAAGGGGAAAGATTTAGACTAGACATTAGGAAGAAATTCTTCATGGTGAGGTTGGTGAGGCCCTGGCCCAGGTTGCCCAGAGTGGACATCCCTGGAGGTGTTCAAGGCCAGGTTGGATGGGGCTTGAAGACCCTGATCCAGTGGGAGGTGTCCTTGCCCAGACCATTCTATGAGTCTATGAATCTAGGAGATGTATATATAAAGTGCTAGAAGGAAAGCAGGCTTGATTTTTTTATTAACATGTTTATTATTGTGTTCCAGGACATAATGTAAGTGCATTAATGATTGGGTCAGCTAGACCTTATCACTTCTTGGACATGTGATAACAAATGCCTGGTAGGACCGTTGAACTTCTCTGAGCAAGTCTGAAAGTAACAACTGAGTGTCCCTTGCAGATGCTGCTGTGAATTAAAGTAGAGGCAGCCTCCTGAAGCAAGCTATGGCAGTAAAGACTGTGAGTCTGTACCTGTGACAGCCTGCTGTGTCAGAGCCAAATCCTTAAAATGTGCCACACCAGTGTGATACAGATCACCAGTGGTGTTCCTCAGAGCTCAGTCCCTGGGCCGGTTCTGTTCAGTGATCAGGATGCAGGAGTGGAAAGCATCATTAGTGAGTTTGCTGATGATAGCAAACTGGGAAGTGCTGTTGACTCTTGAGGGACAGGAGGCAATACTTGGGGATCTGGATAGATTGGAGCATTGGGCAGTGATTACTGGGATGAAATTTAACAAGTCCAAATGCTGGGTTCTGCACCTAGGATGGAGTAACGCCAGGCACAAACATAAACTGGGAGAGGAGAGGCTGGAAAGCAGCCCTGCCATCCTAGATGAAGTGCTGCCTTTAACTCCTGACTTTCCTAGACAGCATTGATTTCCTAGCATTACGAAGCCAGATGATTTTTTTAAAAAAAGCAGGATTAGCTACTGCAAACAAGATTCTGGGAAGAAAATTAAATAGTGAGTTTCTAGTGTGTCCAGAGAAGAGCGACAAAGCTGGTGAAGGCACTGGAGAACAAGTCTTATGAGGAGTGACTGAGAGAGCTGGGGTTGTTTAGCCTGGAGAAGAGGAAGCTGAGGGGAGACCTTATTGCTCTCTACCTGAAGGGAGGTTGTAGAGAGGAGGGAGCTGGCCTCTTCTCCCAAGTGACAGGGGACAGGACAAGAGGGAATGGCCTCAAGCTCCACCAGGGAAGGTTCAGGCCTGACATAAGGAGAAAATTATTCACTGAAAGGGTCATTAGGCACTGGAACAGTCTGCCCAGGGCGGTAGTTGACTCGCCTTCCCTGGAGGTGTTTAAGGTGTGGGTGGATGAGGTACTGAGGGGCATGGTTTAGAGATTGGTGGGAATGGTTGGACTCGATGATACGGTGAGTCTCTTCCAACCTGGGGATTCTGATTCTATGATTCTGCCAACTGCTTATCATTGGATTGGCCAGGCCCTTGCATGACTGTTTCACAAAGGAAATGACTGGCCCCATGTGAATGTTCCACTCGCAGTAATCACAACACTTTCTTTTTCCTGTAGTAGAGAAGATGAGGCATGGTCTCGCTGTTCTGTATGTTTGAAGGTCAATCAGTAGACACGCTAAGACGTGTTTCCTCTGAGCTACTTTCCCCTAAATTTAAGGTTCTGAAGAGCTTACCTTTTCCAGTGTATCTCTGTTTAAGACCAGAACCTTGAGAAAACCAACAGAAGTTCTGAGAGACTTTCAATGCATTGGCCCATCGGGAACCATATGTAAATACTTTGGGTTAAGACAGCAACTTACTATGAGAAGATAAAGGATTGGAGGAATGGCTAGAAAACCATTTGCTCTTTCTCCAGTCAAGAGGAACAATTGAGCATGAGATTGATAAAATTATGTGCATAAACACACAGACTGGCCCAGGTTGCCCAGAGCAGTGGTGGCTGCCCCATCCCTGGAGCTGTTCAAGGCCAGGTTGGATGGGGCTTGGAGCCCCTGATCCAGTGGGAGGTGTCCCTGCCCATGATAGGGGGTGGAACTGGGTAGGCTTTGAGGTCCCTTCCAACTCAGACCATTCTGTGATTCAACTCTATGATTCTGTGATCCTATATAGAGTAATATAGTTATTCCATGAACCTAACCCTTTTGGTCTGCAGTAGAAACAGTCCTGTGTCAAAGAAAAGCAAACAAAATACACTTAGAACAGTTTTAAACTCTAATAATATGAAGAAGGAATCACATTATTTGTTTCCCCCTTTTTAGGGGGAACGTTCAATAAGTACCCTGGAAGCATAAACTTGGTCCATGATAGAAATTAAAGTTATGGAAGATCTTTGCTTCAGTGTCTTAATCAATATTGTCGTTGAGGTACTGAACCACACGATGGCAGTGTTTTGTTGGATAAAGAGGAGTTTGCTAAACTAGGCTGAAAACCAGTTCCCAGATTATACTTTTAGCCAGAAACTTTTGTCTTTTAGGGTCATCGAATACTAATTTTAGCACAAGAAAGACTTTCCCAAGGACCTGGTTAAATATATCCACAAAGCAGCTGTTTGAAAAACAGCAGAAGCTTCTGCCATGGCAGGGGAGTTGTAACTGGATGATCTTTAAGGTACCTTCCAACCCAAACCATTCTATGATTCTTTCACATAAACTCTAGAGCATGACAGTATCTTGAATTAAAGATACAGCTTATTTTTGATTTCAGACTCCATGACCTTGTGAATAGTAGATCATCATTGGGCTCCAAATACAACTCTGTTTCCACTTTTGCTGATGTCAGTATTAAAACTGTTGTATTCAGTGAGAATTGGATTAGCTTTATAATTAGGACAACAAAGGAAGTTCACAATTTTAATGCGTTTTGCAAGAAGCACCACAGAGTGTCCTTTGAAGGGTCACTTGGACAAGTCTGGGTCAGTGTGTGTGAAGCTGGAAATTTAGCAATCTGGTTCCATCAGTGGCCAGTGCCTCAGCTGAGGTGGAGAAAGAGGCAGCAACTAACTCACTGACAGATAAGAAGAAGAAATGGAGTGTCTGAGTGCTTGGAATCTGATCTTTCCTCTGTGTCAATGAGTGATAACAACTAAAATGAGTGTTTCTTGGGAGCTAAGTATTTGTGCATGGACTTTTGCTGTTAACCATGAACTACCAAGTCAGGCACCCTCTGCATTGGTCCTGGGTCTTCCTGTAAAGCAAAAGAAAGTGGGGAGAATGATACCGCATAATTCCTTTTTTCCTTTTATTTATTTGTCCTAGACTATTCATATCCATGATCCACAGCATAGTTGTAAAACTGTTGCAAGACAAACTAGGCAAAAAGTGTGACAGGGCCATACATGGGAGACAGCCCATCCCTCCTAGCTCACATTTGTTGAAATTTAACTTTCTTCCACTATGTAAGTAAGGAGTGTCATGGTGAAATTCGATAGGCAGTTGGGTTCTGGGAGATTAGGGAAGAAACCAGTTCCAGAATTGGGACTCCATCCCTTCCCCCTTCTGAATGGAGAGCTGTTGGTTTAAGGTGTGATGAGTCTTAACTGTTACACAGCTTCTGAGGATATTAAGCAGGTCATTTTGGCTGAGGTTTTCGAAGGTGGATAAAATATTTGAGCTGGGGAGGGGCTCATTATCAGGGATTGGAGGGATAGGACAAGGAGGAGCAGTTTTAAACTGAAAGTGGGGAGATAGAGATAAGAAAGATATTTTTTCTGATGAGGGTGGGGAGACCCTGGCCCAGGTTACCCAGAGCTGTAGTGGCTGCCCCATGCCCGGAGGTGTTCAAGGCCAGGCTGGATGGGGCTTGAAGTCCCTGATCCAGTGGGAGGTGTCCCTGCCTGTGGCCAGAGGGGTGAAATTGGATGGGTTTTAAGGTCCCTTCCAACCCAAACTGTTCTATGATTCTGTGACTTATATCCTGTTAGGTTTGGAGATCAGCTTTCTTTAGGAACCATAGTAAAATCCCAGCTTTGTGGTTTTACAGAAAATTCTGTACACACGCAAAACCCCAAACAAACAAAAAAACCCCCACAATAAAAAAGGAGAATAATCTGATAAAATTCTAAAAAAGCCCCTGCATAAAATTTCCTTCCCTCTGCCAATATCATCCAACTTTTACTGAATATTTTCACAGGTTTGTACTGTCTAAATTTTCTCATCTGATCTGTTCACAATTTAAGATTTACAAATTTAAAATCCTTTCAGGTAGCTAGTATAAACATTCCTTTTCATCCTTTTATCCTATTACACTTTTTTCAATAGTAAAAAAACCTATTTCCCACTACTGTGAGATGGATTCCGTGTTTCTTAGGTTGGGTAACACTGCTTAGCTAGTTAGGCATTGCCTTCTGAAAGTAATTAGATATGTTCTGCTCAAACACCTGAATAATTTTCACTTTTCTCTGAATTCCCTCCAAATTCCCATTAGGTATTGTTACAGTCATAAAGATTAATAACAAGGATTTAATCCTGTTTCTCAATTTCCAAGTCATCTTAATGTCACTCATGACATAACATAGGAACGCGAAGAGAACAGCAGGTCCAGCAAGAGATTAAGAGAGCAGCATGAGTCTGAATAAGCTGTAAACTTTAAACAAAATGAACCAGAAGGGCAGCTGAGAAACCATTAGAGGAGCCGTCCAGAGAAAACATGAAAGCTAATGTGTTTCATAGCAAAAAAAAATTGGTATTAAGAGTTTTCAACAAACTAAACTGAGTTTGTTTAGCCTGGAGAAAAGGAGGCTGAGGCAGGGAACCTTATCACAGTCTACAACTGCCTGAAAGGAGGATGTAGAGAGGCGGGGTGCTGGTCTCTTTTCTCAAGTAACATATGATAGGAGAAGAGGAAATGGCCTCAAGTTGAACCAGGGGAGGTTCAGATTAGACATCAGGAAAAATGTCTTCACTGAAAGGATTCTCGGGTCATGGCAGAGGCTGCCCAGGGAGGTGATGGAGTCATTATCCCTGTAGGGGCTTAAAAGACATGTAGATGATGTGCTCAGAGTGGTAGTTTAGTAGTAGCTCAGGTTTAGTAGTGGACAGATACAGTTGGACTTGGTGATCTCAGAGGTCTTTTCCAACCAAACAATTCTAGGATTTGTCCCGCAGTTGTCTGTTCTCTGTGTCCAATCCCAGTCAGCATTTTCTTCTTACATTGAAAAATGTCTCTAAATCACTCTTACTCTTATCTTGAACCCTGCTTGGTTCTTGTACATCTTCCATGAATTGAACACAGTATTCCAGGTGGGAGCATTATGTTTAATGCTTTGTATCTGAGATATAATTTTTTCATTCCGTTCCCCTGTACTTTTAAACATTTCCTTATTTCTTGAGAGCTGCTGAATGGTGAATTCCCCAAAGACAACAAGCTTTTTTTCTTAGGATTACTATAGAATTTAATGGTGTTTACATAATATGCAAATCATTCCTCCTGAAGCTACCTTGCACTTGTTTCTGTTGTGTGATGTTTGGACATTGTTGCTAATCTAAAATGTAATCTTTCTGCATTACTAGTGTCTGATTTTTGATATGCATCACATTTCACAGTGCTGTTGATCTAAAGCGCCGTCTTGGCGTATCTGTAGCACTGGGAACAGAACAATGAACTCACTTCAGATTTACACTGTTGGAATTGTAAGCAGAACTTGATTGATTTCCTCTGCAAAGTGAAGCTTGCATATTAACTTGGCTGAAGTAAAAGGTTGCATCAAAGGGCACAAATTAATCAGCTGGGCAGTGTCATTAGTTTTGCAGTGAGCACTGGCTGAGCATTTCTGGAGCTCCTGTCACAACATTTTTTGGTATATGGTTTGACATGCATGGGGATGCTCTGGAAGAAGCTACAGTGAGAATAGCACTGAAAAAGTATGAATATTTTGTTAGTGGCTGAGTGCTTACAGGTTTTGTAGAGCACTGAATGAAGCCTCCAGAAAACTTTATTTTGGCCTAAGAAAAAACGGTAAATTAAAGATATGAATTTATTGTGAAATTTAGGCTTTGGAGCAAACAGGGTTTGGTCTGAGTAGCGCAGCACCTTTTGTTGCTGATATGAAATGTGGGGATGTAGATTTATGTTGTTTTGTATGACTTCAGCTTTTATTTTAGATTCTTATTGATGGTTCCTGCATTTGGCTTCTGTGTGTGATTTTCTTTCGATTTTTAAGATTTGTCCAGTTCATTGCCAACACATCAGTAGTGGATTTGGCTCCTAATTGGATCATTGGTATGTGTTTGGGCCTGAAAGGGCAAATCAAAGTGATATTTACCCAAAAATGGTACTGGGTTCAGGCTTACCTGTCAACTCACAGCCTGTGTATAGTTGCTTTGTAAGGAGTTGACTTGCATTTCATTCTTGCCTGAGTGTGTTTAACGTCTGTTGGTTTTAAAGAGGTTCATGCAAGGTTGTCGAGGGACAAAACAAGCACTGCACAAACAAAATAGATAATAAGAGTGGAGTTTGTAAAGATGATATTGTGCCATTCTGAAGATGTCCTTGGCTGTTCCAGAATGCTTAGATAGCAACAGCTGCCAGGAATGCTTTTATCGTCTGTGTTTGCCCAAGAGTCTGCAACCTTTCCTTTCAGATGCTGGCCTTACACAGTTTTCTAAGCCTCTGTCACCTCTCGAGTAGATTAGTGTAGCACATGGTGTCTCGAGTAATAAACTGTGGTTGTTGGAAACTTTGGCTGCTATGGAAAGTGGTTGCTGCCTTATTTAAAGAGAATGGCTCAAGTCCTGAACAGTTTGGATCCAACAGCATTTTGACATCATCTGTCCGGATGACTTCTAACTGCAGAAGTTGATATAGCAGCAAGAGTTCAGGCTTATAGCCTCACCCTTCCTCCCTTTCCTGCTTTAAACCTGGGGGGAATTGGATCAAAGAATTAGGGAACTTTGACCCAATGGATGTGTGTTTAACTTGCATTTTTACACATTCTGTTCTTTTGATTAGAGTATAATATTGTTCTGTTCCCACAGATTTTTGATTGATTTCAGTAGGAGGAAGCGAGGAACTTCTCCCAGGAAAATTTTGCAAAGAATGTAATTTGAGCCTTTTTAGCCAGATTTTGTAGGTTGTAGGTTTGTGGGAGTGTCATGCCTGCTGGTTTGTGGGGATGGCTGTTAGGCAAACAGGTATGAAGTTGTGGTCAAGCTTTTTGTCTCATACTGGAAAAGTAAATGCCTGAGGTCTCTGTCACTTACTTTTAAACATAAATCCACACTTTACTTCAGCTTTGCATCACATGTCTATTAAATTAAAGGATATAAATGCTTAAGTGTCAGCTGAGCAGTGCTGTGCTGTGTGTTTCAGATTATGTTACACTGCAGAACCAACCAGCGGAGACAACCTGGCTAGCAGTTTACCTGAAAACAAAGCTACCAGGCAGACATGCAGCCCTACTGGGTTCTTACTATTGCATCCCTCTCATTCACAATTTAAGGTTAGTGTCTCACATGGCCACCAACAATCTCTTCTGACTTCTGAACAGATTCTGTGTTTAAGAGAGTTCAGGAGATATTTTCCTTAAAGATTTTAAATTTTAAATGCTTTCCAGGCTTATTGTTTGCTCTTTTGTGACAAATGACACTACTTGCATGAAGGTATTTAAAAGATCTCTTGCTGTGATAAAAAGAAATCTGGCTGGCTCAGGCCTAGAATTTTAAAGGTATTTGATTGCTTCAGTGCCTGGCACTGCCTGTCTCCAATGGGCCTTTTAGCTAAATGGAGTCCTCAGCTCCAAGATTCCCTCAAGCAATTTATAGGGAAGAGGTGTGTAACCCAGAAAGGCCTTACAGATGTCATCTGTGTGGAGAGAAAATCTTATTAGCTGAGACACGAACACCAAGAACTGTAATGGGACCAAGATGGACTTTGAGCAAGCAGGCATTTCTTTGGGGATTCCCAAACGTGATGTTTCTTCTGGAGTTAGAGGCATATCCAAATCATCACCGTGAATGTGCAAACAAAAGACAAGAGGGAAGTGGTAGATTTGCACGGAGAACGCTGATCACTCCAGGGTGTGATTTGGAAAGATCCTGAACCTCCATATCTGGTTTGTAAGAGAAAGTTCAAGTCTTGTTAGAATGCCAGAACACCTGTTTGTTTGAAAGCAGTAAAAAGCGGACACCTCTCTTTTCCACCCTATACATCTGGAAAGCCCCTCACCTTTTGGCTTAGGTACACACAAAGCACCTGAAAGGATCAGAAAGCACTAGCAGTGAAAACAGGGGAAGTCATGCTTTAAAAATTCTGCTTCAGATCCCAAGGCTGAAGCTGGAGCTGAAGCTGCAGGCAGCTTATTATCATAGCTGTGAAAGAATACTAGCCCCTGCCAGCTGGCAGTAGCTCAGGCACTTACAGGCTCAGAAATCTGCTGCAGTAGGACTTCGGGAAACAGGGGTCCCTAACTGGTGAACATGGACCTCCAAGGAGACCAGTCCATAACTCTTACCCAGTGCTCCCACCCAGCTGAGAAGGGCCAGCCAAATACAGAAATGTTGCAAACAGAAGAGCCTAAAACAAGGACATTTACTGTAATTACTCATCTAAGATTGTATTTTTGTTGATAAACTGTACCACATCGAGAGGAAATTATGGTATGTCTCCATGTAAAATGTGTTTATACGTAACACACAAGAAGATGTCACTTACAAGTACAATTGTACTCTTTATCTGTGATGTATTCAGTCATTCAAAGTGCTTGAAACTCCAAATACCTGTATGAAGATGTAGTTTTAAAAGAACTACCTCAAGGCAAACTTAATTTTCCATCTTGCAAAAATCCTTGCAATTGCAAATACTGTAAAACTTTCCAAACACTTGGATACACAGAAATGTCTATTACAGGAGAAAATACTTGGCCAGTTAAGGTTGTCAGAGGACCTAGAAATGGTGAAAACTTTCCAGCTAGCTTCAAAAAGCAATTTTACAATTACCTCCTGTGATTTTCACTGAGGTTTAGCTGCCTCTGTAAATTTGAAAATCAAGATAAGCATCTAGCTGAGTGATCTAAATGCTGGACATTTGCTCTTGCTGATGTTGAGCAGCTGCATGTCAGAGAAAGCAGCAGTAAGTTAGACTCTGAAAATCTAAAATTAACTATTCAGTGAGTGCTTCTGAACTCCTGTTTTCCCTACTTTGAGGGACACTGAGCCTTCACAATCTTCATGCAGTGCTATGGAAAATGAGTTATGGATGTGAATGAAAAACTGCCTTTAAAACCTCTTGTTCGTGTTACCTCAAGGGCAAAATTGAGATGATGAGTGTTAAATGTGCTGCTTGTGTATTGATTAAATATCCAGCACTGAAAAGGCTGAAGAAAGAGTGGCTATAAATAGTTATTCATGGCAACGTTTGGATTGCTTACATGTCCACTGCCTGCATGGTCACTTTATGACCGGGAATACAATTTTAAATTAATGTCATTCCAACCCCACTTATACGAAGAAAGTGCCCCTCAGATCTCACATCAGAGAGCAGGAAGATGTATTTGAGACAAGTACCCTCTTTTTCTTGCAGCTATAGACAGTATTTCGTGTCTTATTAACATAATCTATCCACAGTAAAGTTTATAGGCCTTGACAGATAGCACCTCGGGTGAGAAAAAGGATGACAGAGAATATTTACTTTCACAAAGTCAGTCTTTCTGGATCTGTTCTGGGACAGCTCGTCACCAAAGGCTATAAACATCGACTGGAATCTGAAACCTTTCTCACAATGACCTTGTTTTAGAAAATACCACCCTTATCTCCTCGTGCTTATTCTTCTCTCACCAGTCACTCCTCGCTGTATATTCCTCACCATGTGCTCCTTCTGTTTCAGGAGCAGTACCTTCATATTTATTTCCTATTTGCTATCTGTTTTTATTTGAGTCACACAATCTGAAGACCTACTTTATGCTGGCACCAGAATTCTTTTAGTGAACCATTTGATTTGATATAGGCTTGTCACCTCTGGCTGTTTCTTTTCCATTTCTCTGGAAGAAGGCTTTTCCAGGAGGAGGACTACTCCTGCATTGAGCACCGCATTAAATTATACTTTAATGGCAGTAGTTGTGTACATTCAAATTTAAAATTGCCATTCTTTATACTAGTAAAAGAAGGTCACTACTTTCTAAATAACAGAGCAGTTGTATGCAGGCTTAAGGCAAAGGATTGAAAATATGGACTCAGCCAAAAATACAGTCCTTTGGAAGAGAGATGTCAAATGGATTTAAGCAGTGTTTTTACACATCTTTCACTGTTTATAAACAGTGTCAAGCACTTCTTTTTGTCTGAAATGTTATGCTGCCACTCTAAACAAACCAAATGCAGTTTCCTGTGGTGGTGGCTTTTTTTACTGCACTTGTACCATGGCTGTCTGACACATGTTTTCTGCAAAACTGATTTTAAAGAAGCACCTAAGTTGGGGTTGTTCAGCCTTGAGAGGAGAAGGCTCCGAGGAGGCCTTATAATGACCTTCCAATATCTGAAGGGGGCTACGAGAAAGCTGGGGAGGGGCTGTTTACAAAAGCTTGTAGTGATATGATGAGGGACAATGGGTACAAACTGGAGATGGGCTAATTTAGACTGCACATAAGGAAGAATGAAAAACCACTGAAAGCAGCTGCAGGAAAACTGGGGAGGGTCTCTTGATGAGGGACTGCAAAAATAGCACAAGGGGAATGGTTTTAAGGTGAAAGAGGGGAGATTTAGATGAGATATTAGGAGGAAATGCCTTCCTGTGCGGGTCAGGAGGCCCTGGCCCAGGTTGCCCAGAGTCGTGGTGGCTGTCCCATCCCTGGAGGTGTTCAAAGCCTGGTTGGATGGGGCTTGAAGCAACCTGATCCTGTGGGAGGTGTTCCTGTGCATGGCAGGGGTCCCTTCCAACCCAAACCATTCCATGATTTTTATGGTAGTTTAGTTTAAGAGAGGAGCAACATTAAAGGAGAATCAGTTTGTCTCCTGAACAAATACTTCCTTTATCGAATTACCAGACTTAAGCAGTTTAGTAATAATTTAAGCTAAATGCTTAAAGGAATGTCAACAACATTCTTTTCTGCTGGCAAACACAACTAAAGTAATAAATCATTCTTGAGAGTACCACAGGTAAAACCAAGATATTGAAGAAGAGGAAGGATGTTTCTTGCTTTTTATGTGTCAGGTTAAACATTTTGGTGCAGTTTGTTGTACTTAAATAAGAACAGGTATATAATGGACTTCAACTCACAGCTTCGTATCATGGTTTCTGATTTCAATTACATTCCAAGTCAGTAGAGCTCTGTCTTTTCTTTTTTTCTTTATCTGGCATTGAATTCTGAAGTTGAGGGAAAACTGTTGTCTCATTTACATTGTGTAAGTACAGGAAACAACTTTTTTTTGCTTCTCTTTTTTTTAGGTAGCTGTTGTAATTAATTCAGTATACAATTACAGAAGCTAAACATACTGTGTATTTCAGTGATGCAAATCTTGTCTAAGATGATCTACTTGTCTTAAAAAGAGTCACATCTTTGTTGAAAGACTGTTTGCTACTCACTATACAATTTGACTTTTTAATTACTTCCTACTCCTCATGGTAATTCCTCACCTTTGCGGGACTTGCTGATTGATAGTGTTTATTTTAGTACTCTATAGTCCATGCTTAGAGACCTTCAAAAACTAGCGTTGGTGCCTTTCCTCTGAAAGATTTTACACAAGTGATGGAGTGGTATAATCTTATGGAATTGGCTTCCTTTTAGTGATTAGGGAGAAAGAAACCCATCGGATATCTCACATAACCTGTGGTGAGATAAATTAGATATCAGGTGGAAAACATTACTCTGGTCATTTGGGATATCGTGTACTTTCATTTATATGTGTGTGCCCTCATTACAGATTCCAAAAATAGAAGTACATGGCAGTTAAGACTGTACAGAGAGAAGTGGCACATCAAGATTTTGAGGATGTGTTGGTGATACTCAATACACCATTAATTTCAGGCATTTTAACAAAAAGAAAATGAGTTACTCATTGTGATTGGTAATTTAGCCTATTACTTTTTAGAGGTATATTAGTTATTGGAAGTTTCTTGAATGTTTTCCTAAGAGCAGTGGATTAATGCTAAAATGTGCACTTCCACTATGTTTCTATTTTTTTATTTCATTTGTGTGATTTCTTGTGCTCTAGTTACCTATGACTGAATAAATGGTATCATTTGATGTTCTAAATAGGATTTTCTATCAAATATTGGGTTTTTTAAAAGTTATGCTCTGAAAAAAAAATCCAGCATCACTTATATTAGCAGATTATGTTTAAAGAGCATTTCTAAAGCATATCTTTGTAAAATATCTTCTTTTATGACAGTTTGTTCTTTTCTTTTTTGGGTAATATTCTTAGAAGCAAAAATGAAATCATATGATGTTCATGTTGATTAATCATTAAAGGTTGTAAATGCCATCAAAATATGTTTATAAAGTTAAAAACATCTTCAGTATTCACTGGGCGCTTCTGAAGTGTCAGAGGGCTTTTGGTTATTGTTCATTTCCCTTCAAAAATCTCAGATGTCCCAGTTCTGCTGTGCTGTTCGATGTTGGATGGAAGTCAGAGGTCACTGGAATTCATTAGGATTTACTGCAGCAAGTCATCAGTTTGTTCAGCCTTGGGTGAAGGTGTAGATTCCTCTGTATTCTGCAAGGGGTTTCTCGTAAAATTGATTGTGTTATTTCTCATTTACTCTATGACTTTGCTAGCCTGCCTCTCACCAGTTGGCCTTTAAGCATCTGTTATTCCTCTGTACATGTATGTATGTGCCTCACTGAGATCCCTTTTCCCTCCTAGACACAGAGTGGGGTGAATGAAATCTAATGTGCATTAGAATTCTCTTCCAATTAATTCCATCCTGATTCTGGATTGACATTTTTATTATAGTCTTACATTCTCCACACAGTTTCTTATCTGTCTCAGGGAGAAAAAAGCCCTTAAACTGACACATACCCACAAGAAACAAATGTCTGTTCCCTATGAGTAATCAATCTATGAAAACTGCATACAATCCTAGATCCAAATTTTCACCTTGGATGCAGTTTGTTTTGAGAATCACATAAATCATGTATTGCTTATCTTTCAGCTTGCTGCCTTTTCTTTCAAACGCAGAAAGGAAGTGTCAGAAAGTAGTTGTGTAGGAGCCTGGTAACTGTTTTATGTTAGACATTGAGACCTTACCACTGTCTACAACTACTGAAAAGAGGTTGTAGTAGGGTAGGTGCTGGTCTCTTCTCCCAAATAACAAGGGACAGAATGAAAGGAAATTCACTCAGGTTGCACCAGAGGAGGTTCAGATTGGATATTAGGAAAAAAATTATTCACTGAAAGCATTCTCAGGCCCTGGCAGAGGCTGCTCAGGGAAGTGGTGGAGGCACCTTCCCAGGGGGTATTTAAAAGACTGGTAGATGAGGTGCTCAGGGATCTGGTTTAGTTGTGGACAGGTATGGTTGAACTTGATGATCTGAAGGTCTTTTCCAACCAATTGATTCTATGATTCTCTGTTACATGTTGTGTGTATTTCTGTGATGACATTTTAATGTATCACAGCTGCACAATGAGAGAATGTATGCCTATGATACCTGTTGAGTCTGGTAATTTTCTGAGCCCTTTCCCCTTTACACTGTCAAATTCAGTATACTGAGGCTAGTACCAGTTTTTTTTAAAATGACAGAGTTATTAATTGTGCTGCAAATAACATTGAATTTTGTAAATGCTGCTTACTTCAGCAAAGCAGCCTTCAAAGCAAGGCTATGAACAGTAATACCTAAAAATGCCTTCTGGAAGGTATAAAATACTCTCTGAAACAGAGACCATAAGAAAAAAGGTAGTTAGAATTCTATCCTGCCCGACTGTAATTCCTTAGTTTTAGAGGTGGCTGAGCCATCTACCACTTCTATTGACTTCAGCAGGGGTCTATTGACTTAAGCAGTGTATATGTTCACAGGAACCATGTAAGAAACCCAAGTTTATTGTTTGATGCACATGCAGCTTTATTTCTTTTGGAATGGTAAGAAATGTGTGATAAAACAAACCCTTACGGGTTCACAATCTGGTTGATATTTTAAAAATGCCTTGATAGACTAGCATTACTCTGTATAGACGAGTGCATATTACAGCATCAGAGAATGGTCAGGGTTGGAAGGTCCCTCTGGAGATCATCCAGTCCAAGCCCTCTGCTAAAGCAGGTTCACCTGAAGCAGGTTGCACAGCCTGCATGTCCAGGCAGGTTTGAATTTCTCCAGAGAAAGAGATTCCACACTCTCCCTAGGCAGCCTGTTCCAGTGCTCCATCATCTGCAAAGGAAAACAGTTTTTCCTCATGTTCAGGTGGAACTTCCTGGGTTCCAGTTTGTGCCCATTGCTCCTCATCCTGTTGCTAGGCACTGTTGAGGCCCCATTGTCTTGACACCTACCCTTTAGATGCTAATAGGCATTTATAAGGTCCCCTCTCAGTCTTCTCCAGGCTAAACAGAGCCAGATCTCTCAATCTCTCCTTGTCAGAGAGATGCTCCAGTTCCTCATCATCTCTGTGGCATCCGCAGGACTCTCCAGTGGTTCCTTGTCTTTCTTGAGCTGAGGAACCCAGAAAGGTACAGTCTCCAGATGGGCCCTCATTAAGGCAGGGTACTACTTGGAGTATTTGGAGAGTAATACTCAGATAACAATGTAGCCACAGGAAGTTGTGTAATAAAACTACTTTTGCTTTTTTATTTCTTTGGGGTTTGTTGTTTTTGTTTTGTTTTGCTTTAGGTTTGGTTTGTTTTTGTTTTGAATACATACAGGGCAGAAGGAGGGCAGTGAATTCAAGCAAAAAGGAGTTCAGGACATGCAATATGAGTGCAAACTTTTTGGGATTGAACCCATCTTTTGATTTTGTGCACCCAGCACAGTGCATTGGAGTGGATGAGACACTCTTGAACATTACTATAATAGAATCATAAAATCATTAAGGTTGGAAAAGACCTCTAAGCTCATCCAGTCCAACCATCAGCCCTACCCCACCATGCCTGCTAAACCATGTCCCCAAGTGCCACATCTACACACTTTCTGAACACCTCCATGGAAGGAGACTCCACTACTGCCCTGGGCAGCCTCTGCCAGTGCTTCACCACTCTTTCAGTAACAAATTTTTTCCTAATACCCAATCTCAGCCTCCCCTGATGCAACTTGAGGCTGTTTCCTCTCATCCTATCACTTGTTACGTGGGAGAAGAGACCAGCACCTACCTTGCTAAAACCACCTTTCAGAGAGCAGCAGAGAGCAATGAGATCTACTGTCAGCCTCCTCTTCTCCAGACTAAGCAATCCCAGTTCCTGGATAGGACCAGTGGACACACAGTTCAGTGTTCAGCATATCAAGTATAGCTTGTGAAAGAGGTGAAAAAACCCCAGTGGTGTAAGCAGCGGTGAACCCTGAGCTGCCACTTCTGCATTTGAAGGTACTCTCCAAACAAGTAAGCCTGTTGCTAGAGATTTGTGAGCACCAGAACTACACTTCCACTCTCCACAGCCTAGCAGATTTGCTGAAAAAAACATCCTGCTATGAAATGCTGGAGAATTCTATGCAGGCTGTGTTCTCAGTCATGCACTTCTAACAGATACTGGGAATGAGAAATGTATAAAAGACCATTGAAAAGTGTATAATCTGCTCCCTTTGAAGAAATCCTTTATATTCTTATGTGCTCAATAAGCTGCTTTATTGAAAGGCTGTGACAGCAATGAATACATTTTCATTCTTCTTGTCTTTACAGAAAGTTCTTGAGTATTAATATAAAACACTGTTTTTAGGACAGGGGAAGATAGCAACCGCATCTAGGGAAACAGCTTGCCAGTTGACTCTATAATAAAAATAATACTGGGTTTTTAGTACTGTGAACCAAGAAGCTGAGCTAGAGAGATTCAAATGCTGTAAACTATACAACCAGAACTAGGATAAGACTGCAATAACTATCATGTAGGTGACAAACAAAAATCAGGCATTGTATGTTTGATGATGCTCCAGAGCATGCATAAAAGCAAACTTTCAAGTATGGAACCACTACCCTAGGAATTTTAATTGAGGAGATGGACACAGTGTTTGATGAGGGATTCCTGAACTGCCAAGATACAAGGCACGCTTACCTGCTTTCCATTCTTTCGTTTTAAATGTGGTGTGGTTTTAAGATACAGCTCTCCCTGGTACCATTCTTGGGGCGGTTATTGGGCTGCAGAGGTGCTCTGTGTCTGTAATGATGTCTGACATCTTGTTGTCAGGTGCAATGAAAGCAATATTCAAATGCCTCTGTTCCTTCTGGAGCACCATGCCTGGTGTTTATAGCTCTCTGGTTCTCAGAACCACCCCAGCAGTGCCTCTTAGACTCTCATAAGCACATGCAAGAAGCACAGAGCTCTTTTCACTCACTAGCACCAGTTTTGTGTCACTCTCACAATGTGTGAATGTGGCCCCAGAAAGGGCACCTGTGGTCATCTCCAGTTTCCTCATGAAATTCTGATTGATGCTAATATATGTGGTGGCTCTGCTAAAATCTGAGCGATCAACCTTGCATTGTCAATTTATAACAGTGTATCTGAAGCCCTCCTGTTGGATCGGAAGGTTTGAGGCTGCAGCTTTATCACTAGGGTAAGAAGTGCTCTGCAGATGCAAAAAAATATGTTAAATCACTGTTCTTGGTTGTGCTTGATAGGGGTCAGTCCCAGGCAGATGTTGAAAGGGAACTTAAAGCAAGCATCTGCCCCAAGCGACTGCAGAAATCATGCTTCTCCCTATAAAGACCCTACTATTAGAGGGTTTGGTGCTTGATCCTAATCCTAATGGTTGTCTAACCAAGGATCCTAATCCTTGGTTGTCTGACAGAATAACATGGGGATGGTTTGGAGTCAAAAAAGGTTCTTCCTCTCAGCTGCTGTTCCCCTGCATTGTTAGTTCAGTGAGAAGGAGAAAATCCTTTGCAAACCCATGCTAAGAGTGTCCCCTTGTGCAGGGGACAAGCTGTTATAATTAGATCACCAAGTTGTTCAGAGAATGTAGATGACTTTATTTGTGCCATCCTTTCCAAAATCTATCTGCAATATTCCTACATTTTAAACATTATATTTAGACTCATTTCCTGTTACGCTTATAAAATTTCAGCCATTAAAACCATGAATTCCAAACAACCTATCAAAGTGCCCATAAAAGTGACAAATTTCCTAAGGAATAAAGTAAGAAAAATAGTCTCTTCAGCCCCAGAGCAGGCTTGTTTGATGCAGTGACCTTTCCTAAAACTCTTTCTTCTTTCCTATGAAATGTGCATTTATATTTGTATCCAAGGAAGAGCAATGACAAGGAAAAAACAATGCACTTTTTTTTTTACTGTCATAATATATAGATTAAAATGTCTATGTATAAAATAGAACAAAATTTAAGGCGCCTTAGTCCCTTGTTTCATTAGTACTTCATTTCACAGTTCAGATTGAGAACCTAATTTAACTTCAAATGCATTTATTACTTGGTTCCTCTTGTTAGATTTTAAAGAGATACAAAACTCTCTGGGAAGGGCTCTCATTTCTGAAATGAGCAGTCACGTGCATTCAAATATTCTCCTTCTGCATTATTCAAAACACCTACAGCTGAGTGAGTAACTCAGGCAACCTGGCTCGATATTGAATAATGTAGTCACTGCTGTGACATTCGGAAAGATGTCTGTACCCAGCAAACGCTATTTTTATGTTGTCTTGTTCCTCATGGGATCACGGAAAATTAGCCTGCACACAATATTTTTTTCCTGAAAGCATGAGATTGGGATATCAGAATCATAGACTAGTTTGGGTTGGAAAGGACCTTAGAGCCCATCCAGTCCCACCCCTGCCATGGGCAGGGACACCTCCCACTGGATCAGGGGCTCCAAGCCCCATCCAACCTGGCCTAGAACACTTCCAGGGATGGGACAGCCACCACTGCTCTGGGCAACCTGGGCCACGGCCTCACAACCCTCACAGGAAAACATTTCTTCCTAATATCTAACTTAAATCTCCCCTCTTTCAACTTAAAACCGTTCCCCCTCGTGCTACTCCCTGACCAAGAGCCCATCCCCAGCTTTTCTGCAGCCCCTTTCAGCACTGGAAGCTGCTCTAAAGTCTCCCCAGACCCTTCTCTTCTCCAGGCTGAACAACTCCAACTCTCAGCCTGTGTTTGTGTGTTCCTTGGTTGTTTCTTTTCTTTCCCTCCGCCTTTGTTAATTATCTCAATACATGTTTAAAGCCTGTGATTAATTCCTATTGAAGTGCATTTAATGTGAAGCAAAACTTTCTGCTATTTAAGTCTCTTGTCAGGAAACCAAGTGTTAGAGTTGTTTGGTTTCTGATTTCCGAGGCTGTTTAGTGACGGCATAAATATTCAGCCTGACTCTAAATACATAATTAAGGCTGACTATTGGCCAGATGTTCCCCTTTGTTGCCTGGCGCGGAGCAGAGGGAAGAGCAGGAAGCGGCAATCCCCACGCACGCTGTCGCAATGCATGTTGTCCTCAGTTTTGGTAGATCATAAGTGATCCCTGTGTATATTCCACAAGGATCTAAGCTTAGCTCTGATGTGAATGGTGGAGTGAGCTGCTGGTCCACCATCCCTATGGGTTCCTTCCCTCTCTTCTCCTCAAGAGCTTAGAAAATCCTTTTCTACTGCTGTTTTTAGGAGGTGGGCTGAGAAGTTGGGCATTTCCCCTGGACCAGAAAATGGGTTTCAGGAGGAGGTCATCTCTTTAGTGTGTACAGGATCTGTGCAGGCCTTCAGGATGAGTCAGGTGTGTAGTTGTGAGGCAGTTTACTGCTTGAATTGTAACTTTAGTGCCCCACCTTCTGTCCCCAGAGGCAATAAAACTACAGGGAACAGTGCTAGTGGCATGAGAGGAGGAAATTGGGGAACAAATAGAGGGAGAGGCTGAGTAAGCACCTGTGTCTGGAGGGTTTGGGTTCAAAATTCCCTATTCCTCAGGGAATTCACAGGGTCCTGCCTTCTGTGAGTGACAGTTTTGGGAGGAGGACTCGGGAGAAAATCTGGGTGGATTTTACATGGTGATGAACGTTAGTGTGACCTCCTGAGCCTAGGAGTCAGTGAGGAACCAAGGCTGTACTTGGAGTACAGTACTTGGCAGTGCTTTCAAACTGTGAATGGCTGAAGCTGGAAAGTAAAGGAGAATCAGACTATGAAGCATGGGAGGAAAACAGGACAGCATTTTCTCTGGCTCCAGGATTATTCATAGGAGATTACTAGCCTTATTTTAATTCATAGAATCATAGAATCAATGGTTTGGGTTGGAAGGGACCTGAAAATCCATCCAGTTCCAACCCCCATGCCATAGGCAGGGACACCTCCCTCTGGATCAGGTTGCTCAAAGCCTCACCTGACCTGGCCTTGAACACCTCAATTAATTCTCAAATTTGTAATGTCTTCTTACATAGGAAACTCTACTTAGGAAACGCTTAACCATGTCCAGAGACAGTAGGGGAACCTCTCTCCCATGTCCTGAAGCCAAGTTTATTAGTGAAAAATGAGTTGGAAAAAGGAGATTGCAGAAACACACATAGAATCACAGAATCATAGAATGGTTTGGGTTGAAAGGGAACTTAAAGCCCATCCAGTTCCAATCCCCTGCCACGGGCAGGCACACCTCCCAGTGGACCAGGCTGCTCAGTCTCGCAGAAAGTGACCCTGCAATGCAGGATTTGGGGGACCTGAAGTGATTTCTCTCAGTTTGGGCTGGCTGCACCCGCACCCCTGGCAACCTGCATCAAACACCCAACACGACACCGTGTCTCCAGCTCTCCAGGACCCTTTTCCCTGCCGCAGAGGGGCGAGGCAGGACATCACTCCGGGCTCTGCCACGGGGAGGGTGTCCCTGCCGCAGCAGCTGCGGAATCCGCAGCCCCGGGTGGGGAGGGGGTTGCGCATCCCCGAGCCCCTTGTGAGGCTGCGGGGATGGGCGAGGGGGGTTCCCGCATCCCTGCGCATCTCGTGCGGTGTCGGGGAGGGGCTACGGGGAGGGAGCGGGGATGGTTTGCGCATCCCTGAGCCCCTTGTGCGGCTGCGGGAAGGGCTTGCGCATCCCTGCGCCCCCTTGTGCGGTCTCGGGGCGGGGATCTGGGCGGGGTCGCGCATCCCTGCCGCCCCTCGTGCGGCTGCGGGGAGGGAGCTCGGAGGATCCGCGCATCCATCGCCGGGAGCGGGGCTGAGCAGCCCGTACCGGAGCCTCGCGTAGGGCTCGGCGGCCGCGGAGCAGCGGGGCGGCCCGCGGGAGCGCATGGGCCATGTCGGAGGCGGAGAGCGGCGCTGCAGGTAAGCGCTGGGGGGCCCCGCCGCAATGCGGGAGCGGCCGCTGCTCCCCGGGGGAAGGAGGAGGATGTCGAGCTCCCTCCCGGCTCGAAGCGCCCTTCTCCCGGCAGGGCACCCTCCTCCCTCCCGGCTGCTGAGCCCCCCTCTTTCCCCGGCTGGGGACCTCCGCCCTTCTCTTGTTGGGGAGCATCCCCCCCCCCCCCCTTCCCGGCTGCTGAGCCCTCTTCTCCCTGCTGGAAAGTCGACCCCCCCCCCTTCTCCCTGCTGAGCCCACCCCTTCTTTCTCCTGGCTGGAGAGTCTCCCGGCTGCTGAGACCCCTTCTCGTGGCTCGGAGTGTGTCCATCCCCGGCTTCGGAGCCAAGCTCCCCCCACGCTATGGCTCAGAGCACCCCCTCCCGAGTGCTGGATCCCCCCTTATGGCTCACAGCCTCTTTCGCCCTGTGACAACCCCTCCCCGCCGGCTCGCAGTCCCCCCTCTCTCGCCTGCTGACTCCCCACTTATAGCTCTGAGCCCCACAATCCCCTCCAGCTTGCTGACCCCCTCTCCCAGCTCAGTGTCGTGTGTGTGTCCCTTACGGCTCACAGCTTCGCCCTCCCCAGCCCTGGCTGCTGAACCCCCTTATAGCTCGGAGCTCCCTTCCCAACTGGCAGCCCCCCCTAACACGCTGATCCCCCCTATAGCTCACAGCATTCCTCCCTCCGGTTGCTAACCACCCCCTTATAGCTCCGAGCTCCCCCCCTTTCCCAGCTCACAGCCCCTCCCTTCCCCCTATACTGACTCCCCCTTATAGCTCTGATCGCCC